>LPNX011190703.1:0-18568 GCA_001517045.1 Pseudotsuga menziesii | reverse complement strand
TTTAAATTTTAATTTTAAATCACCTACCAACTTATTATTATTATTATTATAGCTTTTGTAATTACTAAATTAAATTTATTACGTTATATTTACATATGTTTTTAAAAGAAGAGTTTTTTTTGTTAAAAATGAGGTTCACCATTTGTTAGAAGGCTATTCCACATAAAACACCAACACCTCCTATTCATTGTTGAATCAAGCATTACATAAGGGCTCACAAAAACATCATATCATTTACAAAAATTGAACTTGGGTGGAGAGAGTAACAATCGTTCCTTCCAACCACCCATGGTACATCCAATAGACATTTAAAAAAAGATTAACAAAAATTCAATAACAATTAAATAAATTTTTAATATTATATTGTTTATAAATTAAATAAAAATATGATAATTTTTTAATTAAATTTTAATATTATTATTAATAATATTAATTAAATTAAATTATTTGCTTTTAAATTTAAAATGAACTAAATCTATAGTCAAATTCTATATGTGTTAAAAAATAGAAAATATACTTATAATGATTTGTTCACCTTCCCCACATTGATCACTTAAGGATTGGGTTTGACAATTAAAACAATGAAAAGGCTTTTTTGTTCGGTAAAGCAGTTAGCTTCTATTGAGAGAAATAGTTGATACACATAAAAACACATCATAATATTACACACATATTCATAAATCATACCAAACATTATTTTGAGAAAAGATATTTAATTTGATAGACGTTTTTATTTAAGATTTGGGGTGGATTACGGCTATGCTTTTTATCTACTAATGAGGATGATACAAGTGTACTGTCAAGATTGATTCTATGGTAGTCGTTCAAAATTCGAAATAAACAGTTATAAAAAATAACTATAAGCTAGCTAATGAATGGATAACTGGTAGCAATGCATGGATAACTCATAGCTAATGAATGTATAACCGAGAGTTCATGGTAGATAACTAGAAGAATTTGATATAAAAATAAAGAAGAATATAAAAATAACTGGTCGTTGATAAATGGATAACTGGAAGAATGTCGATGATAACATCTAGCTAGGCATGGATAACTCAGAGTTGAACCTGTTTAACTAGAATACTGTAATACATAAAAAAAAATTCCAAAGTACCTTCCATTTCATAATTATCTTTGAACCATTTGATTTCTATCAATACCACAAACTATGTGGAGTGTTGTAGTTTAATGATAAAAAGATAATAAACTTGAAAATAAATATTTTTAAGAAATACACATTATACTATTTTAATAAATATTGATAATGATCATACAAAACATTAGGATGTTTTTAAATATACATAATACTATTTTAATAAATATTAATAATGATTATAAATACATACCAATAATTAAATTGTTCATTTATAGATATGTTTTTTTTTTAACAGCAACGGATAGGTTTTGTATTAGCAAAACTGTAGCAGAGCCACCAAAAGGTTACAGCTTAAAAGTCTAGAAGGGAGAATATCCTCAACCTCCCTGATATAGTTCCCAGAATTACAATTGCTCCAATAACAGAGTTTGGTAGAATTTTCAGTCTCCATCAACCCGAATTCAGATTTAATGTAGAAGACACTAAATGCATAATTCGAAAGGAATCCTAACAGCCAGATCCTCCCACGCCCAATTCGCTGCTTCTTTATGCATCATTCTTTCCAAATTCTGCACCATAAAGCCCACACGTGAGCCTCTATTTTCCTTTTCGGCTTCCTATGCAGAGCCTGATCCTTCTTTCCAGTTAATTGCAGATGCTTCCTAGCTGCTGCATGACTCATTTCAAGATCCAAATTGAATTCTGAAGACGTCTCAAATCTTCGGCAAGTTTCCTGAGTGAGTTCGTGGGGGGGTAAGGTTACATCCTTCGCTGGAATGTGTTCACTTCTTCCTAGAATCGCCACTCGTAGCATGATGATAACGGCAGGAAATTCTCCTTGGACGGTTCTAGCTTGATATTCCATCATTTCCTTCGAGCTCCTAATAATTAGCCAAGAATTTAGACAGAGCAAGTTATTCAGCCTGTTTCTAATCGTTCTCTTCCCAGGTGGCAGTTCGACTCTATTCCTTCCAAAATATAACTTGCCCTCAGGGCAATGCCAGGGTTGTTTTCCCATGATTTGTGAGAATTTCCCCCTTGCTTAAGAGAACTCCATCATTGGCAGCTATATCAGCTGCAGAGTTTAGCTTCCGGAGAATGTGGTATATCTCTACTTGTTTGAACGTCAGGATAGTCCTTTTAATTCGATTCAGAGTTTGTCTAAGATGAAGATTTGAAATTCTGGAGCTTTGATTCAGGGCCTGGATGATGATCCTGGAGTCACCAAAAACTGTTAGCTCATTTATTCCCATGTTTTTTGCTTGGATCAATCCCTGCCATAGAGCTAAACCTTCCACCATATTATTGGTTTCGGTGCCTAGGCCCCAAGAATACTTTAACAGCAGATTGTCTTTAGGGTCGTAGAGCACCCCTCCTCCTCCCGCCTCCCCTGGGTTTCCTTTCAAAGCTCCATCAAAGAATAGAGAATTCCTGTTCAGCTTCTTCCTCCAATCCTTAAACTCCCCTGGTTCTTTCCTGAGTTCCCACATGGCCAGCTTTGGAGAGTTTGGGGAATAGTGGGGGTTTTCAGCAGATCTGGGTTTAAACTTGACAGCCATACTTCTTCAGATGCCTGCAGCGTTATATTGAAATATTGCTCCCCTTGGAACTTAAGAGTGTCCCCCAGGAGGCTTTTGGCTTTGGAGACAACCTGTTGAGGAGAGGAGGAGATTCCTTTGAAAATGCGATTGTTTCGTTCCAACCATAGTTTCCATAAAATAAATTTAGGCATAATCAGCCAAGCATAAGCAATCTTGTCCTTCTGATGAGTAACGAATGGGGATGTGCGGTCCCAGTGACAGAAGAATGAAGGGATATCCTTGGGGGTAGCGACCTGCATCCAGGGGGTGGTAGCCAGTCTCCAGACCTCTTTTGCAAAAGGGCAATAAAAAAACAAATGGAGAGACTTCTCTTCCTCCTTTAGACAGAGTGAGCATTGGGATGGCCCTTCCCAACTTTTTTTTGAAGAGTTTCCGCAGTCAAGACGCTGTTGTGAGCGAGCAACCAACTAAAGTGATCCACCTTTGGAATAGATTTAAGTTTCCAGATACTCTTCCAGACTTCTGGGTTTGTAGGGACATTTGGAATTGCCTTGAGAACTCTGTATCCTTCTGCTACAGTGTAGATTCCTGAATGTGATCCCCATCCTCTGCGATCTTGAAGATTGAGAGCCATCGGCGCTTTTCCATGCAAAAGAGATAGGAATTGGATCTGGTCGTTGAGGAGATATTAAGTGCAGTCCGGCAGCGCCCAATCCAGCCAGTCCCCAGTCTCGTCCTCTCTCCAAAGTGAAATGTCAGCGAGGGTGATTTTTCAATTAGCATCCAAGTGTCTCTTGAATGCTTCCATTCCTGGTGTAAGAGTATGGGGTGGCTGACCTGCAATTGAGTCCTCCCAGATACGGATTTTTTGCCCATTTCCAGGAATCCAAGTTAACTCCTCTGAGAAGAATGGAAGTGCTTTTTTACATAGGGAGATCATCGGGGAGCCTTTTAAATTATGAGGAGTCATGTCCAAGCATCGAATCCTTGTTCCTGTAAAGTACTTTTTCCATAGTACTTGTTTACTCCAAGTCGATTTTCCTGAGACCAGATTCCACAAGATCTTAGCTCCAAGGGCTAAATTTTGTGCCTTCAAATCCCTCAAGTGCAGACCTCCTTCCAAATATGGAGCTGTGACTTTTTTCCAACTGACCAGAGGTATCCTTTTTTCATTATTCTTCCCTCCTTTCCATAGAAATCTACGAATCATGGCTTCCAATCTAGAAAGAATCTTTGCTGGAGCTAAGAGGAGAGAACATTGGAATACCGGCATACTGGCTAGAACAGCCTTTATTAGCACTGTTTTTCCTGCTAGATTTAGCCAGGATGCCCCCCAGGCTTGGATTTTAGCTTTCAGCTTGTCTATCAATGGCTCCCAGCTTGCTGCTTTAGGAGTCGATCTGAAGATGGGAAGTCCCAAATATTTGAAGTCCGTCCATTGAGTTCTTCCCTCAATTGCTAAGATTCGGGAGATTTCTTGCATTTCAATCGGAGTGCAATTCCATCAATAGACTTGACTCTTGTTATAATTAATCTTGCTCCCTGATGCTTCTTGGTATAGATCTAGATCATGTTTGAATCTTCGCGCGATGTTAGGGCTGGCTCCTCCCAAGAGTAGGGTATCATCAGCGAATTGAGCATGGTTTATATCTTTCACTCCTCTGACCATATGGAGACCTAGAAGGCCTTGCTGAGTTCGACTAAATTCCAGCTGGAAGCTAAGTGCCGAAGCCTGAATGGCATACAGTAGAGGAGATAGCGGGCAACCCTGTCTCAATCCCCTTGAGGCTTGAAAGTATTCGGTAGCTCTCCCGTTTACTAGTGGCGCAATCCACGGAGCCGCAATGCAAGCATTTACCCAGGATATGAATTCTGGGGCAAATCCAAATCTGTTCATGACCTGAAAAAGAAAATCATGCCTCACACGATCAAAAGCATTAGCCAGATCCAATTTAACAACCATACCTTTGTCCTTACGGGAAGTGCCCAAGTGAATTGCTTCTTGAACTAAGATGATATTATCAGAGATGTTTCGGCCTTTGATAAATCCTCCTTGGTTTTCTGGTATGAGTTTTGGGAAGATGCCTTTCAATCTATTAGCCATGACTTTTGTTATGATTTTGTATCTGATATTGCAGAGAGAGATCGGACGAAATCTGGAAAAGGAGCTGGCTCGCTTTTCCTTAGGTATCAGAGCAAGGAATGCAGAATTCGTAGCTCCTTCTAGTTTAGTACAATTTTGGGATTTCCAGACCAGCCTCAGCAAGTCTTTATGCACTATGGGCCAGCAGGATGTGAGGGCTCCGGCAGTAAAGACATCAGGTCCCGGGGCCTTGTCTGGACTCATTTCCTCCAGTGCGAATTGAATTTCCTCCAGAGTGACCTGCGCAGTGAGTTTACGGTTGTTCTTAGGAGAGACTTTCCTGGGAATGCGATTCAATATTTCTTCATTGCATGCTTCTGACACTTCATAAGACTCAAATATATATCTTTAAAATGATCATGGGCCGCTTGCTTTATTTCTTCAAATTCTGTCAACAAATTATTGTTGTGATGAATTTCTTTGACAGTGTTGAAGTGTTGACGTACTGCTGCCTGCTTATGGAAAAATGCAGTGTTCCTATCCCCCGATTGGAGCCAAGGATTCCTTGATTTTAACTTCCAATAGTCCTCTTCCAGTCGACATGCTGAGTGGAGCGCTAATTGCAGAGATTTTTCAGTGTTTAGCGCATCCTGGTCCATATCTCCCTCGGTCCTAAGAAAGTAGTTTTCTTGGGATTTTTCAGCTTCCTTTCTTTGTTGATAAGGGGATTTTTGAAGTTTGGCCCATTCCTTTAGTGAGTTTTTGACCCTTCGAAGCTTTTCTTCCCAGACATAAAAGGCTGATCCGCGGACTGGAAGCTTCCAGGTAGCTGTAATCATAGATAAACAGTCTTCAGAAGAGATCCAGGCTGGATTAAACCTGAAAGGTATAGGTCCCAGCTTCTTGTCTTGAGCAAAAGTGAGGCAGATTGGTTTATGATCGGAAGCACTAAAGGGAATAATTGAGGAGCAGGGATCCATCCCAAGAAGATGTAAGGATTGCTGAACTAAGAACCTGTCCAATCTTGCTGCGATATGTCCTGGACCGATTCTTTTATTTGTCCAAGTATATTTGCCTTTGAGAGGTTTTATATCTTCTAAGTCCCATTCAGCTATGAGATCCTCCACCCACTCACGTGCAGGGTCCCTTATGGGATTTCCCCCTTTTTTCTCTGCCTGAGAAAGGGTAATATTTAAATCTCCAGCTAGAATTAAATTTTCTGCAGGATTGGTGTTCAGATATTCATGAATGGAGTTTCAGCATTGGTGCTTTTCTCCAGGTGCCATAGGCACATAGATATTGAAAATGCTTAATTTTATCCCGGTCTCTTTATGAAGAAGTTCTGTTAGAATCCAATGGATGGTCGAAACATAATGAGTTAGTTCAAATCTAATTTTATTCCATAGCGTCGCTACCCCTCCTGACGCTCCTCTAGAGCTATTCGCTTTAGCCTCTGCTACTGACCAGACTGAAGGAGCCACCTAGAGGAAGGGCTGCTCTGCAAGTTTTGTCTCCTGGATAAGAAGGACTTCAGGCTTTGCTATTCGAATAAGATCTTTCATGTCTGAAACTTTTGACTTGCTGCCTAGTCCTCTACAATTCCAGGAGACTATATTCATTATTTACCTTTGGGGTTTGAAGATGCCCCTTTCGAGGCATTTGCCTGATTCCTTGTGTTTCGAGGGGTAGCTTGTCCCAGGAGCTTATGGAGAGTTGGCTGGTTTCTTGCAAATTTTTCTGCATATGCTTCAGCCTCCCTTTTTTCCTTGCTAGATTTCCTTCCCTGTTTGCCTTTAGTTCTTGGATCCGGGTTTTCCCCTTCAGAGGAGTCTTCTTCCGATCCGTCTTCTGGGACTTCCTGGGGTTGAGATTTCGTTGAGTCCCCTTGGTTCCTTGCAGAGGTTGCTTCCTCTAGCTGTTCTCTTGTGCCTTCTTTCCTTGGATCTGGTTCTACCGTAGGTTCTTCCTCCGGGACTTCCAGAGCAGCAAACCTATTGTCAGATGTCAAAGGGTCTGGCACTTTCGGAGCTGAAGAAGTAGGATTATGATTTTTTGGGTCTCTCTTTCGAGGAGCTCGCTGTCTTTTAGTTTGCTGCCATCCTTATCTGCCTTTTTCCCCCTTTCTTTAGTTATCTCTTGGATTTTAGGGCAATTTCTCTGAAAATGTCCATATTCATGGCAGTGCTGGCACTTGAACGACAACTGCTCATAGTCCAATTGTTGGTAGTACTACCATCCCTTGATCTTAAGCTTTATGGCTTCCGGTAAACCAGCCTCTAGATCTACTTCCACGCAGATCCAGGCACAGGAATAGTTTCCTTTAGGATCTGCACTGTCTATGAAACGTCCTAATCCATTCCCGATCGTCTGAAGGGAGTCCGAATTCCAGCAATGGATAGGCAATCCTGGTAATCGCACCCAGACTGGAACAGCCTTGGGAATATCTATTGCAGGGTCGAAATCTAGGCTCCATCGATTCAAATACAGCCCCTGAGGCCCCATAAAATATGGTCCGTTCCTAAAAATCAAATCTTTGTCCTCCTTTGAGATGAACTCAAACAAAAAATACCCTTTTCCTACTGGATAGCTGGTGACTCCATTCTTGATGAGGGGTCTCCAATTGTTCTGAACCTAGGTTTCCATCGTTTTTGGATTGGGCCAGAGACCGGTGAACTGTCCCACCAGTGCTCGTTCTGCCAGAGAGACAGCGATCCAGATCGATTTCTCCTCAGGTAGGGCGATTTCAGGGACTGCCTCTAACTTTTTAACAAATTTCGAGGGCGGAGCTGTTTCTTTTCTCTTCCCTTGGGACGAAATCAACCGCCGGAAAGCAACTTCTTCCTCGGAGAGATGGGGGGGAGGAGGTTCCCCTCCTCCTGCGCCGCTCATGGTGAATCGTGGGGAACCCTAGCTCGCCTCAGAGCTCGCGCCTCAGATCTGCGCAACGTGACCAACTCAGAGTAAAAAATAATATTTTATGATTATTGTTAATAAAAGGCTTTGGAGGCAATTTCTGTGTGGGATCCATAGATGTTTGGTTGATGTTTTTTTCATTTATAGATATGTTATTAATACTGTTTTAATAAATATTAATAATGATTATAATTATATACCAATAATTAAAAAATTGTTTATTTATAGATATGTTATTAAATGAGAAAAGATATTTTAATGGTAAAGAAGATAACACACTTGAAAATGGATGTTTTGGATCTACCTTTAAACCATGTGAAAATTTAATTGAGTTAATTGTTAAAGATGGATTATTTTAATTACTTTTATACATGTAATAGTTTTATAATTTGATGTACACATTAATGGTTGAGATATAATTAGGTTAGGATTCATTTATAAAGTATAAATTCTGTGTAAATGAAGTTTTAGATGTATGAAAACTAAAATGAATAATGTAATATAATCATAATATTTGAACCTTGTAGTATATAGTTGTAATGATGTCATGTATGTAATGTTTATGTGTGTTATGTTTTAACATATTGCGTTGCAAATAGCTTGCATGGGTGTGGTTTATTGGCGGTTCTGTTGTTATGAAGTTATTTGTTATAAATTGGAGGTCACGAGTTCAATTCCCATCGGGATTTACCTGTGTCCCATGTCTTGCAGCGGGTTTGGGGCACCTTGGGGTATAGTGGTAGTAGGAATGGATCCCTGGACCCCGTGTCACGCGAGTACCGGCCCAACTCTAGTTGTCGATTCCCTTAGTTACAAAACACACACACACACATTGCGTTGCAAAAGTTTTTTGTTAATCTACTGTATTTTTTTTCTTACTGGATTTAAAGCTTATTAATCTTATTACACTTTATCGATATGCCAGAAACAATCTACTGCATTTTTTTCTTTACTAGATTTAAAACTTGTTAATCTTATTGCACTTTATCTATATGTTGAAAGAGAGAATTTTACATTATTAATTTTTTTTCATATTGTTTAGAAGAATCTTTCAAACCAATACAATGGCATTTTTCCTTCTCATATATTCAAATATTTTAAGAATTAGATTTTTTTCATTACTTTTAAAAAACACATACGAAGATCATTTTACAATGATTTCCCAATAAATTAATAACAACCCAGCATCTCATATTAATGCCCTCCACTAAAATAAAATGAGAGAGAAAATTATTTGCATTCACCAAAGAGCATCAAATTTAAAAATAAGGTTATATATATAAAAGTAGGAATACATACTATCTCTCATTTTCCAAGTTCTATTGTTAAGAAATTTAATTAACAAAGTATTTCATAAAAAAATCCTAAATCGTACTAATTCATTCGCCTAAGCTTTCTATATGAAAATGATACACTTTTTTTCATAAAAAAAATTTCAACGTAAGAAAAAAACCATTAAAAACACAAAAACAAGAGAAAAATTCCATAAATTTGTTTTGCAAAGTTTTTTTTTTTTTAAATAAAGAAAAAACCATTAAAAACAGGCCTGGAATTTGACGTCCTGTAGGACGTTTTTTTCATCCTGGGATGTATTTTACAGGTTTGTGAAAAATTAAAACGTCAATGTTGACGGCTATGAAAATGTTGAAAACGTAGATTTGACGTTTACAAATTTTTATTTCCTGTCATAAATTTTAGCCTGTATTTATGTCCTAGCTTGTCCATAATTACCTAGATTTTCATTCTTTCTATTTTTATAGCCATACACAAATCCTCTAGGCACATATCTACTAGTGAAGACAGAGGCAAGAGCAGAGGCGGGAAAGGCAACCTAAATTTGGTTCAAAATAAAGTTACCCCACGGTAAAGACAAAAGTTGGAAAGATAACGGAGCTTACAATGCCACTGGGTTGAAGCATAACCATACCTGGTTTACTCGGCCCCTTCTTTATCTAATTGAATGAGGGGTCGCTGATTGAGTTTATCACTAAGCAGATCTGGAAAATAAACATAAATACCCAGGGATAAAGACAAGGGCGGGTGCAAAGAAAAAGATGGGAGTTCAAGATTGAGCAAATTCTGGAGCATAAGCGCTAGACTCAAAAGCAATGCAGTCGTTGTCTAAGAAAAAACAATGCAACCATCTCAGAACCAATTGATTCGGGGAAAACATCAGCATCAGCAACATACGTTCGTTAGTCTGGCAGCGTCAGAAAGACATCTAGTTCTAGGAGAAAGACATCCAGTTCTAGGTGCAGACCAAAAGGTGAGTGGACTGGAGTAGGGTTCAAAGTTTTTCCCAATCAATAATTTTTGTTTTTTTAACAATTCTATAAATTGCTTTTAATTGTAAAAGTTTAATGTTTTGGTTACAATTTGAATTAATAAAATGTTTTTATAGCTTTGCAAACTCAAGGTAGACTAAGTTTAATAGCTTTGCAAACTTTAGGTAAACTAGCAAATATGTCATAAAATTCTATTGTTCCGTGGATGAATTTATTAGCAATAGCAAATAAATTGACATTTTAAAATTTACATAAAAAGTAAAATGACAATTGACACTTTCAAATTTACATAAAACGTAAAGTGACAGGCATACAAAACTTATAACCATCATTAAATTTTTAATTGACGGGCACCAAAATTTTGAAATTCCAGATTAAAAACACATAAAGAAGAAAAAAAACGAGTAAATTAATGTATAACAAGTACAATGGACAAAAGAAGAAGACAAATAAATTAGTGTATAAATCTAATTATATCAATTTTTTAAACGTATTTAATATTAACCTAATACTCATATGAGTAAACTAAATTCTTCATTTTCATTTTTTCCCAAAATATTTATTTAATGTATATTCTTTTGAATGCCTTTTTGCGATGGGCCATCCTATTTTCAAGATAAACTAAAGCCTTTTTAATGTTCACTTTCACTTTTTTTCTCATAATATTTAAGTGATTTTTTTGTTATTGGATTTTTGATAAATTAAAGTTTTTTCACTTTCATTTTTTTTCTCATAATATTTAATTTATATATTTTAATGATTTTTTTGTTATTAAATTTTTTATAAAATGACGATTTTTGAGTTGAGTTGTATTGAGTGGCAATGAACTAGAGAAAGGGTTTTGTTATTAGTTTTTTAATAAACTAAAGATTTTGAGTTGAGTTGTTTAAGTTGAGTGGCAATGAATTGGAGAGAGGGGACTGTTTCAGTTGAGTGACAATGAACTCGACAGAGGGGATCGATATTTATTATATATTTAATGATTTTTTTTGTAATTAGATTTTTGATAAACTAAAGATTTTTTAGTTGGGTTGTTTAAGTTGAGTGGCAATGAACTCAAGAGAGGATCAATAATTTTAGTTACAATGATGTTGACCAAGGTGAGGTGTCAAAGAACTGATTTAAGTGAATGTACTTTGAGTGAAGTGAGTGGAACCTCTGCATAATAGAAAAGTAAAGGTAAATTAAGGGTAAATTAAGAGTAGTTGTAGACTAATGGATGTGGAGAGATTTTTACTTCAATCTATTAATGGATAAGTGTACTGTCTAGATTGATTCTATAGTAGTCATTAAAAATTCAAAATAAAAATTATAAAAAAAATAATATAAAAATAATTGATGCATGGATAATTGGTAACTTGATGCATGGATATCTAGTAGTTGATGTATGGATAACTTGCGGTATGTGAGAGATAATTCATTTAACTAAGGTGAGAACAAGTACCTCATCACTTATTAGTGACAAGTGTACTGTCTAGATTGATTCTATAGTAGTCGTTAAAAATTCAAAATAAAAATTATTAAAAAAAAAATATAAAAATAATTGATGCATGGATAATTGGTAAGTTGATGCATGGATAACTCCTAGTTGATGTATGGATAACTTGCGGTTTGTGAGAGATAACTCATTTAACTAAGGTGAGAACAAGTACCTCATCACTTATTAGTGACACTTAACATGCAACCTCTAGTCTTATAAAAGGAAGAGAACATTGATGGGAGAGGCATACTTTATTTTTCGTAAGGCTGGATAGAACTGGTATTGGTCATTTGTGAATTTGTGTGACTATAGTGAGTTTGGCATTGAGATCACCTTGGTGATTGGCAGGTCACTTCTTGGGATTCTTGGCTTGTGGTGATTGGGAGGTCACTTCTTGGGATTCTTGGCTTGTGGTGATTGGGAGGTCTCTTCTTGGGATCCTTGGCTTGTGGTGATTGTGAGAAGTCGGATCCTTGGCTTGTGGTGATTGGCCGGTCACTTTTTGGGATCCTTGGCTTGTGTGTTATTCTCTACGGCTCCTTACAGTTCGAGGAGCTAAAAAGAAGGAGAGTACTCTTCACGTGGTAGGGAAGTCAACAGAAGAGATAGTGGGTTATTTCGGCAAGAACTTGGATTATCGGAAGGAATAACAACGTAGTCAACCTTCCTATTAGTTAAAAAATCTTCGGTAACAGGTTCATTGTTATTTAAGTTTTTATATTTAAATATATGTAAAAAGAAAATATTTATATGTATAGTATAAACCAATCATATAAATGTTAATAAATTGTGGCCCATCCATATGAAGAAATATATTTGGAATCTGCATGTTGATTATAAATGAAACAATATTATTTGTGGACTATTGATCATCAATATTTATGTATTGAATGATATCATTCAAACCATCCTTTGAAAAGTTGTTTAAATCCTTATATTGACTTATTTTTATGAAATAAATTTATTCTCTCGCGGCAATATGGTTTTAATTATCTTATGTATTATTCAAATACGTGACCGAACTCGACAGGATTTACTCCTTCATGCTTGAAACATGATCCTTCTTCCAAACTCTCCTTGGTTTGCAGAGGAATCCTTCTTGTAGAGGAACTCACCGTCTGTCTTGCAGCTCCTTGGAAAGTGCACTGTTCTTTTCTTGTGTGAAAAATAATCCTCAGATTTTCTTGAAATGTTTGAAAACCGCTCTCGCACGCGCTTGATCTCTTGAGGGTGCCGTTAAGTTGCAGGGTGCTTGATGTCTTGAGGGCGCCGTTAAGTTGCAGGGTGCTTGATGTCTTGAGGGCGCCGTTAAGTTGCAGGGTGATTGTTGTCTTGAGGTCAATATCTCGCAGGCGCGTGATGTCTTGAGGGCGCCGTTAACTTGCGTCAGCTGTTTTGTCTCTCTGTATTTCTGTAAATAAATTTTATGTCAGATTTCAACTCTCTGTATCTCTTGATAGAACCATTGATCTCAGCCTTGAATGTTTCTATACTCAACAACACTAAAACGCTGCGGATTGGTCGCGAGACCCCCTTCCTGCTTAGTTATTTCTCTCACTGGATCCTCAGCACTGTTATTCTTTCACTGGTTGTTAATTACAGGGTTAAATCAACTGACCTCATTGTTGGTTGGTTGGTTTTGGTTTTTTTTACCTTCCAGTTGGCAGGGTTTTTGCCATCTCCATCTCTGGTTAAGCTTTCTTTGATGGAGGACGTATGATCTCATTTTTTCATATGCAAAAGATGCATTGTTTTGGGTTTATGAAAATCTTTTATAAATTTTTATTCACCCCAGATTTGTGGAATCTCAGCCAACTCAATCTCTTATTTGTTTCTTACTCAGCTGTTACTTGTTATTGTTACAGGAATTGTAGAGTATTCCCTGTAGATAATAAACTTCAGAGTTCAATCCTTCTCCCGAAGGATCGCTGACGGCGTTAGGAGCTTCAGTCATGAACCCGGTATGCATGTAAACCCGTGGAGCCTCTCTCTGTATATATATTTTGATAGATTGTAATGAAGAAAAAAACCGGTGGAGTATATATATGTGTCTAATGTTTTGATTAGAAAATGGGGCTCTAAACTTGATAATGGAATTTTTGCAGCCACCAGCCGAAATGACAATGCAATATTTTAACCGGTACTATCGAGGATGTTATCCAGCTTTTTATGGTGGCATGGAAGCTCGAGAAATCAATCATGTGTGTAATCTCTTGCACTTGAAATTCTGTACTACTTTGATTAGAAAATGGAGTCCTCTACCAGGACCATTAATATGTTTATGTAGAAACTTGATTTGAATCTTGGATATATAGCTACCAAAAAACTAAAAATATTGAATGTGTTGTGTTTGTTTTTATTGATTTCATGCAGGAGATAAGACAAGCTGATCTCCGCTTTGTGCTGCAGAAGAAACTTACAAAGAGTGATGTGAGTTCTCTTGGAAGAATGGTCATTCCCACAGTGAGTCTTTATGGCATAAACACATTAATTTTGGTATTGTTGAATGACTTACATTGAGATTTTATTCAATTTAGTTTTGTAGGTTGATAATAATTCTTTGAGTTTAGGTACATTAAAGTTTATTTAGTTTAGGCGAGTTTAATTGAGTTTTTTAGCTTGATTATATTTTTTTATGATTTCTACATTGTAACTTCTTTGAAGTCTATTAGAACATAGTTTAAGGTACATCGTCATTATTGAAATGGGAATTAAATATATATCATAATTATTGTAATGAGAATTAAATATATATCATAATTAGGGAACATATGAATATAGCTTGTATTACCTACTAGTGATAATTGATAGGTTTATGGGTTATTTGAAAAGGCATCTCAATAACCCTATGTAAATGACTGATAATATGTATTAGTGTTAGGAGATAATATGTATTAGTGTTAGGAGCATAAGGTGTTATTATATAAAGTCATAATAAGTTATAATATACCAAAAACACTACTAGCTATTTGTATTTTGTTAGCTTTTTTTTTCAACAATCGCATCTCTACTTTCTTTTTCAACAACCTATAAGAGACCAACATTCAAACTTGCTTTTAATAGAGATTTCTTGCAGACATAAGCGAAGGAGATATGATCATAGATTTTGAATTTGAATTTCCCTCTATCTTACAAAAAATTTGAAATGAAATGCTCTCATGAAAAACATAGATCTTTCAACTTTTTGCATGACCAACATATAACCACTTGCCATGTTTATGTTATTATGTTTATAAATTTTGAAATTTTAAAAAGAGAAAAATTAGATCTAGTGGATGTTGGATTATGTAATGTTGTTGTAAATTGCAATGTGCAGAAAGAAGCAGAGGCCAATCTCCCTATCCTTCGTCCTCGTGAAAGAATGACGATGTCAATGGTTGATATTGATACTTTAGAAACATGGGATTTCAATTACAGGTCTATTTGATTTCCCTCATATGTTTTAAAGGGTATCAAAATTTTGTCCTTTACTTCTTTATTAAATGATCTATTATATGAATGGTTTTAAGTCACTGTTGTTTCTCTGGCATATTCTAGGTCGTGGAACAACAGCACTAATAGTAAAATGTTTGTGTTGGCGAAATTTGGTAAGTTTATATATTTCATTACAATGGGTAATATGTATTTTAACCTCTAGATTTATTGGACTAATTTATTTGTATATAATTTTTAGTAATTTCATTTAAAAGGTGACAAAACATTAATTTTACTTAATTGTTCCATCTCCATAATGCATTATTTTGGCTTTTGAATTGCGTGAAAATGTGTTAAATTACACTCTCCATTATGTATAATTTGATTGCATTAATGTACAATTTTTGAATTGAATTGCAGGAGATTTTGTTAGAGCACACTCCCTTGCGTGTGGAGATGTGGTCAAGATATATAGAAGTTATATCGATAGAAGATATGTAAGTACGTTTATAAGAAATTTAATTTATTTTTTAATTTATTTGAAATAAAAAAATGAAGTGAAATATCTTAGTATTAAAAAAAAAAATTAACATTAGAATCTTTATTATCATCTCTAATCATGTCTAATCCTTAATTTTATTATGCATTCAGGTAATAAAAAGGAAGAAAACCCAAAATAATCAAGAAGATGCTCAAAGAAATGGGAACGCTATAAGAGATAATTATGAGGTGATAAGAGGCACAGAGATCCAAAATAATCAAGATGAAGATGCTGAAAGAAATGAGAATATTATAGAAGATAACTATGAGACGGTAAGAGGTATGGAAGTCCCAGATAATCAAGAAGATGCTGAAAGAAATGAGAATATTATAGAAGATAATTATGAGACGATAAGAGGTATGGAATTCCCAGATAATCAAGAAGATGCTGAAAAAATTGAACTCTCAATTGAACCTAATCTGCTATATAACATATTCTATGAAGATGATGAAAGAAATGAGAATATTATAAGAAATAATTATGAGGCGGTAAGAGATATGGAGGTCCCAAATAATCAAGAAGATGCTCAAAGAATTGAACTCCCAATTGAACGTGATCCACTGTGTAACATATTCGATGAAGAAGTTGAAGTAGATCCACTTGGAACTCCAGATTTTCAGAATTTTGAATCCACTTTCGACATGGATGATTGTTCCTTGCAGTGCTTAAATGGCTTTCCATAAACCATCTTGGACCTGACGTCAATGATATAGTGAACAATGGATGTGGACCTGACGTCAATGATATACTGAACAATGGATGTTTACCATAGTATATCTAATTTTTATTTTAGATGGATATTTTTTTAATTGATTAAAATAAATATGACTTGATTTGAATAATCATGAAGATGCCGTCATTGTTCATCCAGGATGAAACTTCATTTAATATTTTAAACAAACTTATTTTAAATGATTGAATTTTGTGGAATGAATTCCAAATATTTCGATTATTTATTTTAAATATTTTATCATTTGTTTTTATCTATGTTTTGTGATAATGAATAATAGTTTCAAATGAGTTTTTTTTTTTTTTAAATTTGGATGGATTAATTTATGTTGAATTAAATTTAAATATTTTAAATGATTTATTTATGTTGAATGAATTTCAAACATTTTTTTATTATTAATGTGGTGGCATGTTTTCAGATATTAAATATTAAAATTAGATTAAGTTAAAATATATATATATATATTTTTAAGAAACTTTATCAAAATAATTTGATAAACACATTTAATTTAAATTATTTATTTATATCAAATGAATTTTAAATATTTTTCTATGATATATATATATATATATAATAAAAAATTAATAATGGATGTATTTTAATAAGTATTACTATTTTTTACTTTAAATGAATTAAATATAAAATTTGTTGATTATAAATGTTGGCTGTTTTATGATTCTTAATAAAATAGCAACAACTATATTAATAAGATTAATATGTTCGGAATATGCAGACATGTATATATTTGAATTATTAATAGTTAATCTAATATAACTAGGATTAAAGTTGAAGTTAAGCTAATAGTTGTAAAATAGTTAAAGTGAAGCTAATAGTTGTATTTAATACTCAATTTAAAAGTTAATATAAGAGCAATTGTACTTCAAGTTAAAGTAGTGATCGGAGTTAAAGTAAAGCTAAAGTTGTATCATCATTAGAGTTAATCTAATAGTTGTATTTAATAATTGAATTGTTGTACATCATCATGATTGGAGTTTTAATTACCAAGTTGAAGTTGAAGTTTAATTTTTCCAGCTATCACTAAGTGCACTTATCACATGTTATCTAAGTTATTTTTTTTAATTGTTAATTATGAATTTTGAAAGATGCCCATAAAATCAATCTGGATAATACACTTGTCTCATTCTGATTCATAGATGAAAAGTCATAGATGTTAGTCCATCCCAAAATTCTAAGATATAAACACATATTAATGTAATTAGCTACATGCCCAAGTGCCAAATATAGGAGTTTATTAGGAGTTTGAGTTCATTTATTAGGAGTTTTATTAGGAGTTCGTGTACACCAGTGCACATTAGCTAGACTCCTAGATGTCAAATGTACATTGACTAAGCCTTAAGCGATTCGAGTTGAAGTTAAGCTAATAGTTGTAGAATCATTGGAGTTAAGGGTGAGTGCACAAAGTTGAGGGTCTCTTTTGGCGCGTTAGATGCAATAGAAAACTGAAAAAATAGACATCCATCAACTTGCATGGATATTTTGAGACACTTACACAATGAATCTTGCGATGAGTAAAAGACAAGAAATGTAAGAAATTGAATGACCTTTCCAAATAGATAATTTTTTTCTATTGAAAATGTTGTTAACTATCTAAAGTTAGATATTTTTTAACGGGCACTTTTTATTTTTAAGGTATATGTTTTTGTGGGTGCAGGGTCTGAGTGACTAAATGACAGAATAAACTTACGAAAATTGGTATACATATAGAGAACATATAGTAGTAGTGCACGACTATTTTTCCAATAATAAAAATAATATTTTGAAATTTGTTTTTTTATTATCTAAGAGATAAAACTTCGAAAACGGTACGTAAATTGTGGGTGCATCGTTTGAATGTCTTAATACAATTATTTGGAAATGGGTTTTTTTATAGAATGTAGAGCTCAGTGTTCTTTAGTGCACCATACAATGTTTTTTTAAAATGGTTGAGAAACGAAAGAGATATGGACGAAACACTAACAGTGTGTTTTTTGAGTTGAGGAGTGATGATAGAAGATAAATAAGAAAAAAATAGAAAAATAATGTATTCTTGTTAAAATCTACATATTTGGAATCTACAAAAAAAACCATATTGGTTTCTAAAATCTCATAAAAAATGGAGGTGTGCAGCATAATCTGAGGAACGGCTAAACACGAACATATTGAAAATTTGGATATAATGTTGAATTAGCCATGGTTTATCATACTCCAAGGCACAGGCATGTTGAATCCGAAGCAAAGTACAAAGCAGACACATAGGCATAAGAATTCCATGCAAGCATGGGTTAAGGATCGACAAATTATCATTTGGAGGGAGTACATTTTTGAATTTAAACAAAATGTGAGCGTGTTTTATTGAAGCAAAACGTGAGCGCATTTTAGTGAAGCAAAACGGGAGCGCGTTTTAGTGAAGCACAACGCGCACGCGTTTTTAAATACTACAATGAGTGCTTGTTTTGTCAATTATACTTTTATTATTTTATGTCCC
>LPNX011190688.1:421466-509746 GCA_001517045.1 Pseudotsuga menziesii | reverse complement strand
TGTCAGGCTCGGGTTGATGTATTTTTTGGTAGCATGATGTTGTTTTTGAAAACTAGGATTGCATCTTAAAGGTCCATCATCTTCTTGCACTGACCCTGCGGCTACACCATCTCTCACGAAAATCTCAGAGAACAAGAGAATTTTCCATACTTCAAATGAAGTCGTTGGATGGTATTTATACTGGTTTTCCCTCCAAAAAAAATTGTTGAGCATACATTGCAAATGGTATTAACCTTTTAAATGTGGGAGCCGACCTATCAAATTTGCTTGGAGCTGTCTTTACAATATTTGTTCCAAATGATGCCAACGCGACTCAGAGTACTGTATTCAAACTTCCCTGTTGAACTAGTAAACCGATTTGAATCAGCCTTCCCAGGAGTAGTTAGGTTCTAAATTAGCAGAACCTCTAAACTTAGATGTCTGATAAGTCCTTCCCACAATACTGCCTCTGCAAGTTCAAATCCTGCAATTCAATTTCCGCAAGCTCCTTCCCCGCAACTGAGTTTCCACACCTCAGGATCCTGCAATTTCGTTTCCGCATTTCTACAACATAGTTCCCGCAACTTGCGAGATGTGGGATGCGGGACTTCAATTCCCAAAACAATCATCCAGCAACTATGAGCCCGCAACAACCTTATCCCTCATGCGGGATGTGGGATGCACCTTTTCATTCTTTTGAAATTTTCAACTCCCGCAACCTTTTTTCCACACCGTCGATCTTCTGTGGGATAGATCTGGACTGTTGATCCGTTTTCTTTGCGGATCTAATTTATGATCATTATATTTGACTTCTTTTGTGGATCTAATTTATGACTATCGATCTGTTTTTCTTCTGCATCGTCCCAACCACGCACAGGCAACGTGTTTACTACCGTTATTACCTAGCAGTCAATATGTTGATCCATCAACGTTGTAGCATACCCTTCAAGCCATCGTGTGCATTGTCCACAACACCTTTAGCTTAGGGTATTAGGGTCCATCTCCAATTGACCATAGAATAGGGAAATTGGCTCATTATGTGGTCAAATGTCCAACACTATGCCTACGTTATCTATGCCATCAAGCCATCAATGACAACTTTAACCAACAATCTCCCCCTTTGTCATTAATGGAAACCAACCAACTTCTTCTTCTCCCCCTTTGACATTAATTACAAAGGGTCAATGAGCCATTAAAGGCTTCACAATCCCCAAAAAATATGTATCCTTGAATACTTCATCAAATCATACCATATCAACTTTTACATTTGATGATCATATTTGTTGAGTGATGCTCCCCCTTTCAAGTGTATTGTTGTAGTTGTTTTGAATAAAATCCCCCTTTCAAGATCATTTAGAGCACTTCTATCGTAGCGTTAAAAGCTTCATCAAACTGATTTATGTCAATCATGTTCAGGGCTGGAGAAAGTCATGTACAACAGTCATCTAGTAAATTCATGAAAGGTAAGCATGTATCAAGATGTTGCTTCACTTTCTCTTCAATATTTTCTTCAATCATGTTCTTCACAATACTCCCAAGACATTGCCAAGTTCCAAGTCATGCTCAACAATCATCTAGCATGTATCAAACAATATGTTAATTTATCACTCAGTTGGTCATCGTATTTGCAGAATGTATTTATGCTCAAGTTAAGGTTCAGTTGAATGTTTTTCTTTAACCACAAGGTCTGCTCCCATACTGTAGTCAGTCAAATAATAATTCAAAGCTAATCTTCAAGTGTCTTTCATATGTTCCTTGAGCTATGAGCATTTTATGGACCCCTGCGTGCATTTTCATCAATCTGGTGGACATATTTCCTCATCTCGTTTTTTTTTATTCATCAATAAAGTCTAGTATTTATGTTCCAAAAGGTTGCTCCATTGGTCCACATCATGCCTCTTAAAGTACACTTCAACTGCTACTCAAGAGGGCCTTCAACAACTTGTTGAGTGCATGCCATCAGCACAAAAGTTGACTGATATTTGTCCCTGAAAAAAACTCACAACCATCCCAAATTTTGTCAATAGTAAACTCACTATAGCCCATGAGAAATGTGCCAAAAATCAGTTCATAGATCTATTTTGATCCTCTTGGAACATGTGTCAGCCATTGTCATTGAATATCTTAGTCCTTGATCTGAGCTAACTCCCCCTGAGCCTGAGCATCTATGTTTTAAGATCAGAACCTTTGCTACTTCAAGTTTGCAATAGACATTTGCATTACTTTCAACATTGCTTGATATGTTCTTGATGGTGCACATCAAAAAGATGTCTTCACTTCATGTGCTTCAATCTGGAGAGATTTCATTAGATCATATGCGATGGTTTTTTCTCCCCCTATCACCATATTGGTTGTGACCACGATCCTTGGACCTATTACTTTGCTTAGAGTAACCACTAATTTCCTATGAGTTCATCCTCCAAACTCCATGAACTCAAGGTGCATTAAGGTCTTTGAAAGACCGCAAGTTTGGCTTGCCATGTGGCAGCCATCTTCATTTTTACATTTATCATCCACTTCATTTAAATCTAGCATAATTTTCTTTCTTACCCATACCTTAGAGCGTCCTTGGCTGTCATCATTTCTCCTTTGACCTTCAAAACTTCCTGTGTCATTCTTCTTCCAAGATTCATAGACTTTTCTTGATGATGTATATGATGTGCTCACCCTAGGTTGACTCCTTTGACTTGGGCATTATTTATCCTTGTGACCAAAACCACTACATGAGTAGCACCTCATTGTATAACAGTTAGCCGCAATATGACCATGACGATTACATGCCCAACACCTAACTTTGTCATTAGTACTTCCAGCACTTCTTCTTCCATTGGATCTACAGTCCATAGCCTTATGACCAAAATTAGAGCATGAAAAACAATAGCCATTAAATCTATTTACATACCTTGATGTTTGGCTCCATCTTGGAGTTGTCCTTATTATATCAAATGAATGGCTTTGATGAGTGGGAGTAGCTTTGTGAGGTACTTTTGAATTTTCAACTTCTTTGTTGGCATGTGGAGGTGCATCATATTCATCCTTGGTCATTGATGGACCAGCTTCTGGAGTTCTGGGGGACCACAAGACTTCTTTCAATTTGTCTTCTTCCTTCTTGAACCCAAGGCTAGACTTGTCAGAGGAAAGCCTTTGACACTTCAAAATTTCATCCAGGATAACTGAACTTTCATTGAACTTCACATGATCTTTTGACTTCCCAATCTTCTTTCTAAGACCAACAACTTCCATTTCAAGATTTTCTCTTTCTTTTTCTTCCAACTGAAACTTCATAACATCTTATGTTCTCTTAGCTTCCTCCAACTGGATCTTTAGGTCAGTATTAACCCATCTTACTTCTTCAAGATCCTTAGAATCTACACCAATCTCCTCTTGCTCTTTTGCTAATCCAATCTCCAATTCCTTGATTTCATCATTTTGATCTTGCAACTTAACTTACAAGTCTGTGTTCTTGAGTTTTAACTTCATTAGAAAATCTTTTGTCTCCTCTTTGTATTTTTGAAATGACCTCAACATTTTATTCTTAAGTCTTGGATTTGATCTAAGATCAATATCTGTCAAAGTGCTTGTAAGTGCATTATTTGCTTTCAGCAAAACTTCTTCTTCATCTTTTGTAAGAATAGCTTCATTATCATTACATTCAGAGTTATCATCCATGGAGGAGTACTTACCTTCACTTATGTCTGAAGCTTGTACCTACTTTTCTTCTTGCTTTTCATCTTTGACTTCTGCTTCCTTTTCTTTGTCTTGAATCTTCTTTAGGTATTCTTCTTCTAGCTTGAACCAGAGGTCCTTGGCAGAGGTGTAATATTTTACAATTTCTTGAATAGAGCTTGAAAGACCATCCATCAAAAATTTCAATTCAATCTTGTTGTATGTCCCAATAGCTGTATTTGTCCTTTTGTTGGGCTGGTTAGGTGGGTTAACCACTATTTCCCAAACACCGAATTTTTTCAAGTAGTCTTTCATTTTACTTCTCCAACCAAAGTAATCTGACTTCTCCAAAACTGAAACTTGATGGTTAATAAGCTTTGTTGATCCTTCCATGATTGTGTCCCCAAATCCCTTCAAGCTTGTTAAGCTTATGTTGAAGGCCCAACTCTGATACCAATTGTTAGACACAATGGCTCACTAAGAGGGGGAGGGTGAATTGGTGAGCCTAGACTTACTTCAAATTTTCACTTCTTCAAACCTTAAAACTTAAGTGATCATTTCGCATTCAATTTAACATCATATTCATCAATAGACTATGCATCAATAATCAATTCATTCCTCAAATAAAAAAACATAATCATCAACACATTACACAAGAGTCACAAGATATAATGTTTGTAATATTTTGTATTTCAATGGCTCCGACCGTGAGGTAAATCAACACCTACTGAATCAAAAGCACCTACTTCTATCCAAGACTCTGCTTGGTCTTTTCTTAGATCCTACTAATAAAATAGTTACAAGACCCAGCTTGTAGATAATACATACATTTGTCACATTACATCACATATGACTTCAACCACATCATTACAGCTCTCTCCACAATTGCATCATTCTCATTCTGCCTACTAGCTGTCCAATATCATCGTCTCATCATCACTCTGAATATCAACATCACCAACATACCATTACATTCTTCAAGCTTCAGTTAGCATCATGTTTCCCAGGTCTTCATCATGTCAACAAATTGTCATCGTGTCATCAATCATCTTAATGTCCTCAATGTCTACTCATATCCACAAATTCTGCTAACAAGATGTTTGTTAAAAACTAGACTGAGTATATGCTAAGGATGGACCCTAGATCATGCCATTGAGCACACAAACTTTCCCATAGAATTGTTCCTCATTGAATCGTGATTTCAACAAAAATGACAGCAGAAAAACATGAAGATATCAGTCCCATGATTTTGATTAGAGGACATAGAATTGCACCCTCAAAACTCTGTCAAAGTCTACTCATTGCTGGTGTAAAAAATTCAGACCTATCATTACTGTTGCTGCTACCCCAAAGAACTGATTAAGCCCAAAAATAAGATTAGTATACTGCTGTTGTAATTACACTTCTTTGCTGAGCTGCCGCTGGTACTTTCGTTACTACAAACATTGGAGCTTACTATGGCTACACCAGCTCTCACGAAAATCTCAGAGAACAAGCGAATTTTCCATACTTCAAATGAAGTCGTTGGCTGGTATTTATACTGGTTTTCCCTCAAAAAAATTGTTGAGCCAACATTGAAAATGGTATTAACCTTTTAAATGTGGGAGCCGACCTATCAAATTTACTTGGAGCCAACTTTACAATATTTGTTCCAAATGATGCCAACGCGACTCAGCCTGTTGAACCAGTAAACCGATTCAAATCACCCTTCCAAGGAATAGTTAGGTTCTAAATTAGCAGAACCTCTAAACTTAGTTGTCTGATAATTCCTTCCTAGAATACTACCTCCGCAAGTTCAAATCCCGCAATTCAGTTTTCGCAAGCTCCTTCCCCGCAACTGAGTTTCCACACCTCAGGATCCCGCAATTTCGTTTCCGCATTTCTGTATTCTCCTTTCCGTAACAGAGTTCCTGCAAATCTGTTCCCCCAACTTGCAGGATGCAGGATGCGAGATTTCAATTCCCAAAACAATCCTCCCACAACTATGAGCCCACGACAACCTATCCCACATGTGGGATGTCGGATGCACCTTTTCATTCTTTTGAAATTTTCAACTCCCGCAACCTTTTGTCCTCATCGTCGATCTTCTGCAAGACAGATCTGGACCGTTGATCTGTTTTCTTTGCGGATCTAATTTCTAACCATTAGATTTGACTTCTTTTGCGGATCTAATTTCTGACTATCGATCCGTTTTTCTTCTGCATCGTCCAAACCACGCACAGGCAACGTGTTTACTACCTTTATTACCCAGCAGTCAATATGTTGATGCATCAACACTGTAGCATACCCTTCAAGCCATCGTGTGCATTGTCCATAACACCTTTAGCTTAGGGTATTAGGGGCCATCTCCAATTGACCACATAATGGGTCAATTGACACATTACGTGGTGAAATGTCCAGCATTGTTCCTATGTTGTCTATGCCATCAAGCCATCAATGACAACTTTAGCCAACAAGAGCCATTGTGTCTAACAATTGGTATCAAAGCAACAGGTCAAGGGTTCGAAACTCACCCGGCTCGCTTTGGGGGGGATATTGTTGGACATTAGGTTCAACCCTCCCCATGAGTTTTGTGACATGGACTAATCCCCTCCCAAGATTCTAACTCTCGCGATTGTGGCAGAGATTAACACCTACGGATTTTGGTCTAACGGCAACCATGAGTCCAACATTTATCCTCCCCACCCAAGTTCTATTATCGTAAATGACAAGTTGAGATCATAATACTTGTATTGTTGTATAATCTTCGTGCCACATTGTTGACCTAGCCTTTTGTCATAAAGAATACAGGGTTTACAATGGGTACCATCATCAAAATGATGGGAAGTTTAGTAGGGATTTGATAACTAGGCTTTTGGTTCTTAAACATAGGCATGCTTAGTATTTCATGCACATAATTAATTCAAATAATCCATTCATGGATGATACATGGAAAACCAAGGAAATATACCACGATCAAGCTATTGCAATATAAAGAAAATCACTTTGGTAAGGGCTTCGCAAGCAGGAGGATTTTGAAATCATCACATCATTTCAACATAAGACAAGCGAAATAAAATCAAAGATTATCATACCAAAGGTCAAACAGTCATCCAATTATAAGTATTCAAACACCATCCAAGTAATAGAATTAGTTAATCAAACCAATCAAAATTATTTAAATCATTTGATGGCATTGAACACATCAAATGATTACATCACAAAGAAGGTAAAATACGATCGATATAACTCCTAATTCATAAGTGTTATTGAGGATCTCAACTCTAATAATTATTGTAGAGAAGGAATAGAATTAATAGTATTCCTTACGCATATTGGAAGCTTGTGACACATATAACCCAGTCTCTACATATTTAGGTTTGTCACCGTATATGTGAATAGGTTAGGAAACCACATGGACTCACCAAATATCTATCCCCATTGGCGAAATTTAGGTTTGGCACCGTATATGTGAATATGTTAGGAAACTACATGGGTTCACCAAATATCTGTCCCCATTGGCGAAGGAACAATGGCTAGGAATGAGAACTATTAATGACAAAAACATTAGTTTAACATTGAAGACAAAACAAATCAATTTTGACTAAGTCAACTACAAACACTATAGAAGACACTAACATTGACCTGACAATAATGAACAATGTTCCATAACATAAGGAACAAAGTTCAGATTTAACTGTAGTGAACCAACCTGGTTCAAACTACACACATCCAAAATATTTAGAGTATTATAAAGATATTCATCATGATAACATAATAATTAATTATATATATTATAAGATTATTTTTACAATAAGAATGTGTAAATTATATAGATAATCTAAGGCATACATGGTGACCATCCACGAAAGGATGCATCTTTTAATAATTAATAATTATTTATTATTATCATTATTTATAACTATTATTACTTAATACTATACATATTGTGAATGTTGTATTTCCTTCCTCTTCCTCAAAGCATATTGATGAAGAAACTTAATGTCTTTACTTTTGCTTGTAATGTTGTCACATCATTCTATGTTCTTTCATAATTGATGATATGAGACGATATGAACCTATGAGTGTTGAACAAAATTTCAAAACTTAAAAGGATAAGTACATCCTAATTCAATTCTTTCCATAACATTGCACTTCCACGATGAACTATTATCATGAGGTTTATTTGCGATGGTAGCAATATTTTTTGTTATTTTTTGATATTGATACTCTAATTGTGTAAGATATATGCTTTTATGATTTGGATGTCGATAAGGAGTTTTTGTTGTTTGTACTCCAACATCCTTACATGTTTGTTCTTCAATTGGTTGGAATTTTCTTGAGTTGTGATGTGGATTGGGTATGTGTTTGTTCCTTTTTCCACAACTTGTATTTTTACTCCTGAGGGTTTTGGTGCCTCTTTCTAGATCTGCTCTAACATGTTTTCCAACAACTTGTCATTCTTAAGCTCCTTGAACGTTTTTTTCTTGTGACTTTTCATCATCATTTAACTTCTTAATATGTTCCATCATATCTTGATTGTGATTTCTAAGGTGGCAACTCTCTTCTTTGTTTTCGAATAATTTCCCTACGATATATTCTTTAGTTTGTTCCATCTTCTGAATATTCTTTAACTTCTTGATATTTATGACTAAAATGTTATTATGGTTTCTCAACGGAAAGATCTCATCATTGTTGTTTGATGTTGATTTATTGATTTCCGCAATCTCTAATCTGTAAGCACTTTTAAGGTCGTTGTTTTGTTGTTGTAGATATTTAATTTGTTGTTGAAGTCACCACAACTTGAATCTTGACATTCTGATTTATTTTAGGTCTACATAATCACTTTATCTTTGTCGATAAGGAATTTGTTCAATTGCACTATTTCTCTTTCTACTTTACGCTCATCAATTTTCCCCTTTGATTTCTTGATTTTGTAATTTATGATTGAGTTGCTTTACATCCCTTAATTCATCAATTTGTGCAAACAACTCTTCCATAACATTTTTTTGGTCAAAAATATGTTTTTCTTTGAATTCCATTTGAAGTTTCTATAATTCAATGGCCATTTGTAATTTTCTATTTTCCTTTCGATAACGAACTAGTTCATCTTATAATTTTTTTTATTTGTCATCTAGATTCCATGCTTCACTACTTCAACTTATATTCTTTAATTATCTTCTTCGAGAATAAATGGAAACAAAAAGTGCAAAGAACCCCAATGTGGTTCTTATGTAAGATCTTAAATATTTGTTTGGCTCTTCTTCTTTTTTTTCCTTTTTTATAAATAATAATTGTAATAATAACAATTATTAAGGCTCCAAAACTGGAGCAGAAAGGTGAGGCCCCTTTAGGTGGTTTCTCTAGGAATTATTCATGTGGATGTAGTGTGTTTCGTCAAAGTTACGAGACAACAAACCACATTAAAAATAATAATAATAATAATAATTAAATACAAATAATATTATGAATAATATTATTATGATTATTAATTATAATATAATAATTATAATTATAATATAATAATAATATATTATAATATTATTAATTTTAATTTAGAGAATTAGGGCTTAAAGGAATGGGGAGTGGTAGGAGAGGCACGACGTGGATTGGAGGGATGCGTAAGTGTGGGGCGAGTGGAGTATAGAGTTGGGTGAGGAAAGGCACAACACAAAGTGATGAAGGATCATTGGAGAAGGGAAGGAGGAGCGTAGAGCAATGCAATGGGAGGATGGATGATCGTGGATCGTGGTATGGTGAGCTGGTTGGGGTTTGAAAATCGCAAGGGAGATGTGGTGGTGTATGGAAGGAGCGTTTAAAATGGAAGATATGGGGGCGGTTACGAGGGCTGAGAGTGGAAGATAGGTCTCAACCAAAGGGGAAGGGAGCGAATGGGCCGAAAGTGCACTGCAGGGAGAGAGTGAGTAGGAGCGTGAGATTTGTATAGGAGAGATGACAACGTAAGGGAATGAAGAATTAAGAGGGTGAGGACTATGAGGACAACTAGCTGTGTGAGGTGTTGAGTATAGGCACGGGAAGGGAGAAGAAGAGCGTGGTGCAAGATAAAGAGAAAGTAGTTGGTAGCTAAGGAGGAGGAGATGCAAATGTGAAGAGGTAGAGGAAGATGTGGAATAGGATTTAAGGAGGCATACAGATGATGGAGGAATCAATGCTAGATAGGGTTCTAGGGACGCACGGGAAGGATGTGTGGGTGAGAGGAGATGGATCCGAGATGAAGAGCATGGGTTGAGAAGAAAAAAAATAGGTAGGGATCGAGCCTTGGGGATTGAGAGTGGGCAGTAATGGAGATGAGGAGCAAATGAATGGGAAGGAATAGAGAGATTAGGAGCATGGAATGGGCAGTGAAGAGGATAAGTGGAGTGAATGGGGAGAGAGAAAGCATGGAAGGTGTGTTGGTAGCAGTGAAGGGTGCACCGATGACCAAGGAACAGAGAGAGTTTTTTTTCTCAATATAGATTTGATAAGTGGGAAAAAAACCTAGATGAGGTCAAATACCTTGATCCATAGAAACTCTAAGAATTTTGGCCAAAGGTCAACATCAACTGAAGCCTAAGAAAAAGTCTCTTATACTAAATGTAGTGAACCATCCCAATTTAGACTACACACATCCAAAATATTTGGAATTTTATAAATACATCCATCAAGATAACAAATAATTGAGTAAGAATATATAATATAAGATAAGATGATACTTATGGAAATTGGAAGCGAAGGCGGAGATGGAGACAACAAACGAGCATAGAGGGCGAAGGACTGGTGGGGTTTTTTCAAAGGTGGGCGGCCTGAAGAATGGAGGAGGGAAAATGGGAATGCGGGATAGCCACCCCGACCCCCGATTCAATGGGATTGAAGATTGGGGAGATCCCTATAGATCTGGATCAGGCCCAGAACCAAACGAAGGGTTAGAGGATAAGGAAACCAGGGCAGTGCATGCCAAAAGTGGCCCTGATTCCGTCCATGATAGTCAAATCATCAAAGATAAGAGAACGAATCTAGTACATGCTAGATCATGCACTGATAGGGAATTTTGTGGGAATGCAACCCTCGGAAAAGGCCCTAGTCTGGTGGATCAATTCAACCTTGAAACCCAAGGGGCATTATGATCTCCAACAGGGATCTAAAGGGTTATTCATTGTCTCATTTATTAGCATGGAAATAGGAACTGAGTTATGGACGGAGGGTCGTATTTATTCTAATCGGCAGGCCTTTTCTTGAGACCATGGAAGGAGAAGCTTTTCCCCGAAAAAGATATGAAAGTTGCACCACTTTAGAATAGGTTGTATTCTCTTCCAAGTAAATACTAGGATCTGGAAATTTTGGAGGACTTGGGAAATTGTGTGGGTAAATTTATCAAAACCTCATAACAAACATTGGTCCAACGGTATACGGCCTACGCATTTATTTGCGCTTATATGGATCTAACCAAAGAATTACCAAAGGCTATCAGAATGTCATGTGAAGATGAAGAATGGGTACAAACCCTAGACTATGAACATATCTCATTTCTGTGTTGCAGATGTCATGAATACGGACATTTATTTAGGGATTTCCCCATGAACAATCCAAAGACAAATACGGAGAAGGACAAGGAGCAGATGGAGCAAGGTTTTACAAAAGTATCGTCTCGAAAAAGAGGAAGCGGAAAGCAAGATAAGCAAGAGGTTCACAAGAAGGTAGTTGTTTGGAACAAGTTTGGGGCTCTGGAGGATTGTGAGGAAGAAACCCTGGGTAACCTACCGACAGAAAAGTGGGATTCCTCATCTACAGGAAAAAAAACAAAAAACAAAAAAAAAAAACCCTAACCCGCTTCTCAGATGGAAGAGGAAATTGGGGAAGGTATTGTGCGAAAAGGGGCAAAACCCAAAACTAGTGATGAAGCTGAGGATATGGATATAGGTGAGTTAGATCTGGAAGGAATAGAACACGCCTATGCAGATAAAGAGAAAGGTTATGTTCCACAATAACAAGTGACCATGTTAAAAGAAGTTATCCTCAAAGCTCGTTCATACAACCAACTTGGGATAAGCTCAAGGTCTCACAAGGAAACAAAATGAAAACTCAAAGAGACATGTAGAAGACGGAAAGGAAGACAAACAAGCAAAGGATTGCAGAAGTAGGAAATTGTTCGGTAGAGTCAGGTCATCACCCTACCATTAAAATTGTGCTAGGTCTATAAGTTCCCTAATGAAGATCGTGTCCTGGAATATCAGGGGCCTAAATAGCCCATGGAAAATCAAGATACTTAGCAAAAAGATCAAGAAGACAAATCAGACCATTGTTTTTTGCAAGAAACAAAGTGCTAAGCGACTTAGATACAGGACCTAAGAAAGAAAATTTGGAAGAAAAGAGAAGGGATGGGATTAGATGCAAGAGGGTATGCGGGAGGCTTGGGAATGTTGGAGAAATTTACCCACATGCACACTTAATTTGGCTAATTTGGCCCTGTTAAACCACTATCCTAAGTTTTATTGACTTAATCGGCATCAGATGAGCACACTATGACATCAGCATGAGCACACCCACTCCTACCTTCAATCAAGGAGGCTAACTAGGCCTTCTCCTTCATTCAGGGAGGCTAACTATGCTTCGTCCTTCAATCGGGGAGCCATCCGAGGGTGATCTGAGTCATTAATGCACCTAATTGATAAATGATTGTTACAATTAGTTAAGCTAAGTGGTGTAGGCACCTCCATTCATTATATTGATTATTTTTATTAATATTTATGAATTGGAAACAACTAGGCCACCTCCAACCACTTCTGATGACCAGTTTGAATTCAGTTAACCTCATCGGGGTTCTTTGGAGTTAATGATGCGCTACCACTTGTTGTTTGGCATGCAGTGACATGTGTTTGAGCTACCTTCAGTTAGACTCAGTCATCCATTGCACTCCGATACAGTTAGGACTCAGTTGAGTCAATCATGACTTGATCAGTGGGTTAACCAGGTGTGTTGACTGTGGCTTGACATTCAGTTAAGCTACACCCATTTATTCAATTCAAATGACCTCCTTGGGAATTCGAATTGTCTTGGCATTCATGCATCTTGCATGATCATTGTATTGTATTACTCATTCTTTATTGATTATACAGAGTTGCTACTCCAATTGCAACACCATTATGCCATTTTCATGCTTAGTTATCTGAAATCTCTTATGAGACTGTGTTTTAGTCCCTATATTACTATGACATATTAATATGGTATCATAGCTCACGGTGGGATGAAGATCAGATCTCTCAAAAACATGGTTTTTGACAGATCTTGCATGAAAAATTGAGCAAAAGCTCAAAATTCCAGCACTGCACCAGAAGCCAAGGCTTACCACTTAATACCCCAAGTAAAGAAATTGTTGATCAAGCTTTCTTGATCAATTATGTCGGATGTGATGAAAGCCTAAAATGTGCAGGTTGTCCCACCTTATGGTGCCCCTTTTGTTGTGATTTGTAGGTTTTAACAGGTGAAAAGCATTGTCCATCAAACTCTTGACTCCGTTCAATTTCCGCTCGTGGAAAGGAGATATGGAGATCCAGCTACATGCCAGAGGACTCTACTGGGTCACTATGGACACTGAAGAAGAGCCTACTCATGTGATAGACAAAGTCAGATTCTTGAACAAGAAAGATGAAGCATTCGGATTCTTGTGCCTCTCTATTTCCCGGGATCTTCTTTTCCATCTCTCGGGATTGAAGACTCCAATGAAAATTTGGGACAAATTGGACACCTTGTATGGAAAACAAGATGATTTGAGAGTTTACCAGCTTGAAAAAGAGTTGATGTCTCTCCAGTTTTCCAATTTCAAGACCTTAAATGATTTTTTCACAAAGTTCAAGCATATTGTCTTACTGTTGAAGCAATGTAAGGTGGAGAAGGAGGATGATTAGCGCATCCTCGCCATTCTCTCCAAACTTGGAGCTGATTATTTGGTGTTTGTTTCTACATTCCGAGCGGAGGATCTCACAACCCCTGAATGGAAGATGCCTTCACTCAATGCCTTCATTGAGTCCCTAACAAGTGAACATGATAAGCTTGTCCATATGGGGATCATCAGATCCTCCCGTGATCAAGCCCTCTATGCTTCGGGGCTCAAAGATCTGAAGGGTAAAGGAAAGCAGCAGAAGAACCCAAAAACCAAATTCGAAGCTCCTAAGCCTAAAGTTCAAAACCAATGGCATGAAGAGCCTTTCGGCTCGAAGAAGAACAAAAACAAAGGGCATCATGGAAAGAAAGAATTCAAGTGTTCGTACTGCAGGAAGGGCTTCCACCCTGAACATGCCTGCATGAAAAAGAAACTTGATGAATCTACTTCTCTTCTTGAGAAAAATCACATCAATATTTCGGAAGGATTTCGGAGGAGAGTTTAGGAATATCGGGAACCACAACATAAAAGAGGTCATGCCCTTATGGAAAGCACTCTTGATAGATTCTGGAGCTTCAAACCACATGATGGTTTAAAGTGACTCTTTCTCATCTTTGGAGACTGGCAAATCCACTCCCATCCACATGGGAGATGACTCCACAATCATATCCCAAGGACAAGGTACTATAAATCTTGAGCATGGTTTCTTTTCCAATGTTCTGTATGTACCATCTCTTGCATCAAACCTCCTAAGTGTTTATCAAATGACACATACAGGAGTGCCCATGAGAGTCTCCTTTAGCCTGGATGATGTAGATATCACAGAACTTGCATCCAGAAAACTCGTAGCAAAAGGCCTTGCAAACCATCATGCAAAATCCTACGAGTTCTCCCATTTTGTGGCGGATGTAAAGCTCACCGCATTGTTGACTCATGGAAATGAGGTTAGCAGACTGTGGCATGAGAGGTTCGTCCATCTGAACTTCAAATAATTGCGGCAATTATAGAATAATTCTATGGTTGAAGGCCTCCCGGTCATCAAAGCTACCACCGGAATTTGCAAGGGTTGTGTTGTTGGAAAGCACCATGAGCATAAGTTCAATCAGGGGAAGGCAAGCCGAGCATCATGCATTTTGGGGCTGATACATTCTAATATCAGCGGACCCATGCCTACTACATCCATGAATGGATCAAGGTACATTCCCACTTTCATTGATGACTTTTCTAGATACACGTGGGTCTTTTTTATCAAAAAGAAGTCGAAAGTCTTGGGAAAATTCACTGAATTGAAAGCTTTGATTGAGAATGCATCTAATAATGGCGAGGAGTATATCAGTAATGAGTTGTTGTATATATGTTCTCAAAGTGGTATTTAGATCCAACATTTAGTCCCCTACACTCCCCAGCAGAACAATGTAGTGGAGAGGAAGAATCAGTCTCTCAAGGAGATGACCACTCGTATGCTGGAATCAAAGAAGCTGGCTGCAAATTTGTGGGCAGAATCCATGAATGCAGTAGAATACATACAGAATAGAGTGCCACACTCATCCATGAAAGGGAATAACACTTTCGAATCATACTTCGAACACAAGCCGAATGTGTCGAATCTGCGAGTGTTTGGGTCCACTGCATGGGCCCGAATTCCACATGATAAAAGGAGGGCTTTGCGACCGCAAAGCATAGAATGCTTGTTTATTGGATATCCTGATGAATCAAAAAGTTTCAAGCTGTTGGATATCAGAACAAAATAGATCATCATTGAAAGAAGTATCATATTCGATGAGCCTCTTCAGGAGGTAGAACTAGTGAAGGAGAAAACTGTTGAATTTCCTTCATATTCTACTGAGTATTTGGATGATGGAATTGGGAATGATGACTCTGATTTGGATCCTCTGATTTCTGATATTAGTGAGTAGAAAACATCAGATGCTCAATCAGAACCTGAAGTACAAAATCATTTCCCAACTTGGGCCCGACAGACACTCTCCTCTGCAAGTGATAACCTTGGAAATCCGGATGATCCAAGGAGAACCCGGTCTGATTTCCAAAGAGTAGGTATTGCGCTCTCTTGTCCTGATTATTTGTTGTCTAAATATTTTTATTTAATGATAATTTCAGATCCTAAGTCTTACTACCATGCTCGGAAGGATCCAAGATGGCAAGCTACCATGGACACTTGGGAACTATTTTCTCTTCCTCCAAAGAGGAAATTGGTTCAATGCAAGTGGGTGTTTCAAACTAAGGTTGTTGTTGATGGCACAAGCTACAAATACAAGGCAATGCTAGTAGAAAAAGGTTTCTCCCGGGTCCAAGGTGTGGATTACCATGAGACTTTTGCACCGGTTGCAAAAATGAACTCCATCCGCCTAGTTTTGGCAATTTCTGCATCTCAGCATTGGGAAGTGCATCATATGGATGTTAAGTCTGTCTTTATATATGGAGATCTTCATGAGGAGATATACATGAAGCAGCCTGAGGGCTACATTTATGATCCATCTTTGGTTTGCAAACTAAAGAAGTCACTAGACAGGTTAAAACAGGCCCCAAGAGAGTGGTATTCCAAGATGGATACCTTCCTTCTCTCACAAAACTTCCAAAGGTGTAGATCATATCCAAATGTGTATATACAGTATTCTGATGGTCATTTGATTATTATTGTTTTATATGTTGATGACTTACTGATTACAAGTAGCATAGTTGCTTTTATTTCAGTCATCAAAACTGCTCTCTACAATGCATGTGAAATGAGCGATTTGGGGCTCTTAAAACAATTTTTGGGGCTCGAAATTGAGCAAAATTTTGATGGGATAATGGTCACTCAGTTCAAATACATATCAGACCTGTTATTGAAGTTTGACATGGCTGAATGTAAGACTGCTCCATTCCCTTTCTTTTCAGGGATCATCCTTAAAGAAGGAAAAAACACACCTCCCATGGACTGCACTATTTATCGACAGCTGATTGGTAGCTTGTTGTACTTGACTCATTCTCTGCCTAATATATGTTATGTCGTGAATGTTGCGCTTGAGTTAATGATGCGCTACCACTTATTGTTTGGCACGCAGTGACATGTGTTTAAGGTACTTTCAGTTAGACTCAGTCATCCATTGCACTCCGATACAGTTAGGACTCAGTTGAGTTAATCAGGACTTAATCAGTGGGTTAACCAAGTGTGTTGACTGTGGCTTGACATTCAATTAAGCTATACCCATTCATTTAATTCGAATGACCTCCTTGGGAATTCGAATCGTCTTGGCATTCATGCATCTTACATGATCATTGTAATGTATTACTCATTCTTTATTGATTATACAGAGCTGCTACTCCAATTGCAGCACCATTAAGCCATTTTCATGCTTAATTGTCTGAAATCTCTTATAAGACTGTGTTTTAGTCCCTAGATTACTGTGACAGATTAATAGGGAATACTCTGGGATCCTACTCAGGTGTGTCTGGAAGGTTTCCAAGGGACTCGGCATACCCTATCTATAGAGTTTAAAGTTGTAGGGTTTTCAGTTATAGGGGTTGTAACAAATGTGTATGGACACCATAATGCAAGGTACAAGTGAGATTTCCTCCAATCTCTTCGAATATTGAGGAGTGGTATGGCCAATGACCACTGGGTGGTGGGAGGAGATTTTAATCTCTTCACCTCCTTAAGGAAAAAAAAGGGGCAAAGGCACAAGTTAAAGGAGGAATGTGAAGCTTGAAGAATTAGGTCTCATGAATATCATTCCTGGGGAGGGTTGGTTCACTTGGAACAATAGAGAACAGGGGATAGACATAGAGCATCTAGATTGGATCGTTTTCTAGTTATTGAATCTATCATAGATATTGGGAGCGACAACCATGGTGTCACACTTCTAGGCATGGGTTCAAATCATTGGCCAATTGAACTAATGTGGAGTGGTCTGGGATCTCAATTCAAAAAACCCTTCATGTTTGAACAGTTTTGGTTGGAGCACCCGAATTTTGACGAGAAAATAAGGAAGTGGTGGGAAGAGTTGAGTGAAGGAGAAGAAAACATGTACAAACTTCAGCAAAAGTTGAAGGGCTTGAAAACCAAGATTAAATAGTGGAATAAGGAAGAATTCAATAACATCTTTCCTGAAAAAAAGATGCTAGACTACAGGAGGTCCAGGCTATCGGGATGAATGAGGGATAGTCCCTAGACTTCAGAATGGAGGAATTGAGTCTTTGTTTCAGGTTATAGGAAAGGGAACGATAGGAGGAAATCCTATGGCAACAGAAATCCAGAAATCGATGGCTAAAGGAGGGAGAAATAATAACTAAATTTTTCCAGCACTCGGTCATTCAACACAGAATTCAAAATAAGATTTTTTCCCTCAAAAATACAAGGGGAGAACGAGTGGAGACTAGAGAAGAAATAAAGGCCACTCTAAATCTTCACTTCACTGATATTTTATGTGATCCAAGGCATAATAGGCAGGAATACATTGAGAAGATAACACAGCTCATCCCCTCCTTGGTCACCAATGAGAAAAATGATCTTCTGACAAAACTGATAACCCTCAATGAGGTGGAGGAAGCGGTTTTCCAGATGAAAGCAGGGACTACTCCAGACCTATATGGTTTCACGATGAACTTCTTCCAACATTTCTGGGAAATAGTCAAGATGGAAGTTTGGAGCATAGTGGAATATTCCATGGTTTCCAAGAGGATCTCACCAGCCTTCAATGCTACTTTCCTCACCCTAATCCCTAAAAGTGAAGGTGTTGACTCCCTGGATAAATTCAGACCCATAAGCCTTTGTAACGTCATCTATAAAATTGCCACGAAGGTCATAGAAAACAGTATGAAACCCATCTTATCAACCCTCATCTTACCTGAACAGTCAACTTTTGTCGAAGGGATGCAGATCACCAACGGAATTATTTTAGTCCACAAAATGTTACACTCCATCAAAATAAGGAACCTTCCAGGTATGATGCTGAAATTAGATATTGCTAAAGCCTATGATAAACTCAATTGGCATTTCATTCGCAAAATGTTAGAAGCCTTCGGATTTAGGATAGATTGGATCAATTGGATTATGAATCTAGTATCCTCTGTTTTTTTTCTCTATGCTGTTGAATGGGGTTCCTTCCAGGATTACTAAACCCTCGAGAAGAATACGACAGGGCGACCCCTTGTCCCCTTCTTATTCATTCTCATGGCTAAAGGCCTGGGCAGATCATTGATGGCTTTAAGAGACAATAATGATATCAGAGGGCTAAGCTTAAACCCAATGGCAGATAAACAAACACACCAACAGTTTGTTGATGATACCATGCTGATGGGATACCCTTCTATCCAAGAAGCTAGACAGTTCAAATAATGTATGGATGACTTTGGAAAAGATTCAGGTCTAAAAATCAATGAGTAGAATTCCCAAGTTTTCATCTTTAATACTCCCAAGTTCTCTCAAAGGAACATATGTCGGATCTTAGGATTTGAGTAGAGCTACCTTCCGTCCAAATATCTGGGAATACCTTTAATAAGTTCAATGGCTAAATACGGGTCCTGGATGGATCTCCTGGATAGCCTAAAAAAGCGTTTAACGAATTGGACCTTAAGGCCCTTTAACCTAGCGAGCATATTGGTGTTGGTTAAATCAATCTTACAGGCTATGTCGATGTACCTCTTTTCTATGTTGATGGCCCCTAAAGCCATCTTGAAGGAGCTCAGAAATTTTCAATGAAATTTTCTATGGAGCGGCACCCAGGATCACAAAAAATGGGCTCTGGTAAAATGGGAAACAATCTGTACTCCGAAACACCAGGGCGGCCTTGGCCTCGGAATCCCAAAAAGGCAAATGTGATAAGTGGAGCCAAGCTTTGGTGGAGATGGGTATCCCATACTCAAGAACTTTGGGTGAAGCTATGGCATTCTAAATATGCAGTTGGATGGGAAAAAAGTGAACTCATAAGATTCGTTGAAGATATCTCGGGCTCCCACATATGACGAACAACTTGGCAGGGGAGGAAGTTGGTCCAAAACCACAGTTTTTGGGAGGTTAGGAATGGGAAAACGACCCAAATTTGGGAGGATTCTTGGCAGCAGCTTCCCCCACTAGGGCAAGGAGGATCGTTTCAGCACATACAAGACGAATGCATCACCTAGGTCAAAGACATATGGGGGAATCAAGAAGACAACCAACATCTTCGAAATTGGGTAGAGAAGGAGTGGTGGGAGCGCTTGGACCCAGGAGAAGAGGTAGACAGATTGGAAGAAGCCATCGACAACAGGTGCATATGAAGGCATGAGGGACCTGATAAACTAAGATGGGGGTATGGCCAGAAGGGCTCTTTCACAATGAAGGAAGCCAACAATATCATGACTGGGGCTGACATCCAACTAGAGGATCAAAAATGGGGGAAATTTTGGAAAAAGAAGCTATGGCCCAAGATAAGCATTTTCTCTTGGCTTGTGTTAAGAAACAGAATATTAACAGGAGAAAACTTTAAAAAAATAGAGTTGATAGGTCCTTAACGATGTTGTCTCTGTGAGCTTGAGGACGGAAACACTGAGCACCTCCTTAATTCCTTTAAATTTACGTCCTCCATCTGAGATTTCGGAATGGAGACCTTCAAAAGATCTGATAGCATTAGGCACAGCCCGACCAATACAATAACAAGGTGGTCTATCAAACCCTTCCAAAATCCCATTCTAACCCATTTATGAGAATCTCTTCCCCATTTTGCTCTTTGGGAAATCTAGAGGGAGAGGAAATAACGAATATACCAAGAAATGTCCCAGCCTAAAAGCAGAGTCTAGGGAATCATAATGAGTAAAATGAAAGAAATCATCTACTCGAAAGCATGGGGTAATGCGGACTAGGACACGATGGAGAGAGAGGTTCCCATTATGCAGGCTTAGGGTCTATCTGGACCCCTGCAACCAGAGATTAGCAAACACCAACCAGCTAATACCATGAGAAGTACGAAGAGATGGATTCTCCCCCCTCTCGAGGGCTTTTTCAAACTAAACTCGGATGGTTCATTGAAATGGAACCTGGGCCCGACAGGTTATGGCTACATCATTCGGGATTGCAGGGGTGCAATGGTTAGTTTTCAATTTGGATTTCTCGGTTGGGAGACCAACAACACGGCGAAAGTCAAGGTCCTTATCCAGGGTATCGAGATGGTTATGGAAAACAGCTAGATCCCCATAATCATCAAGGGGGACTCCTAGATGATCATCCAACTAGCCACAAAGCTTCCAAATGGATCTCGGAGCTCAAAGGTGGCACAATCGCAGTGCCCGAAGGGCATATTGGAAATGCTCAAAGGACTCATTGCTGCGGGGTTGGTAGCCCGCTTCATCCATGTAGGGCATACAGGTAACAAGGTGGTTGACATGCTAGCTAACCTGGGAACGAAGACCCACCAAGATGTCAAGGAGAAGAGATGGGACATGATCGTGGATAAGACAGGGAGGGACAGATGTGTGGAGATAATGGCCCAGGACATGCGAGGTATTGATGGCACAAGCAGGGATAGACACTAGGAAAGTCAGGAAACCCTCAGAGTGTTAGATTTTTATCATTTAATCAATATGATCTAGGATCTTATTTAAGAGAATAACATGCACAGCAATTAATCACAAGAGACAAGAGACACAAATATTTTCCTCGAGGAAACCATAAAGGAGAAAACCTCATAACTTCCTCAAAGATAGAATGAGCACCAGTAAAAAAAGTAAAACCCAAAAGAATAAAGATGATCTTCGACAGCTACTCTATCTCTCACTTGTGCGAGCTAGTCATCTCTCTCTATCTCATGCGCTATTGATGAGTGAGTGTGTGTGTTCAAATAGAGTCTCACTCTCTATTTATACCTAATTTCCACTTGACAATTTCCCTACAGGGACGACTTCTCTAGGAGAGTCTAATAACCCTAGTATAACTCAACTGAGGAGTTTAATGCCCCGACATACAATGGAGGGTTAACCTCAATGACTTTACATGACTTAATTACATTAATGACTCGTCCAATCAGAGGAACAAACATCTCCGTCGAGGTATAATGAAATACAATATGAAATATACAAGTGAATACATTCTGAAGTTACAAATACGTCAACACGAAGCACGTGGCTAAGCAATGGAGTGGAAGGTTGATCCATGTGACGAGCATGCAAAATTTAATACACCATTGGATTGTCATTAGGATCCTCTCCATTCTATGGTTCAAGGTACGTGTAGACATAAAAGGTGGAAAAAGGAAATAACTTAGCTTGTATGGTAATTATCTTATTCCGGACTACGGACCGAATGCAAACTATCATAACTAGGCCTGCGATCATGATGGTCCTGCTTAGGAAATTACTATTTAGTAGGATGGAAGGTGACATGAAGCAATAGATGCAAAGTCTGAATCAGGTCCCTCTTGATATTCACTTAAAAACGAGGTCGGGTTTGCATTGGAAAGGAGGTATCCCCATAGAAGACAAAAAAGGCAGAGGGAAATAGCCCTTGGTCCCGAAGGAGGACTCAAGGAAAGCAACCACAACTCAACGACATGGTCTGTGGGGATCGAGGATGTTTGATTTGGATCTCCCACAGGAGATTCAACAGTGTTTCAATGAGACAGAAAAGCAATTATGGGCGGATCCTGACAGAGGGCAACTACATGCAGAATGTCGCAACGCTGAAGAATGGATCCTTGACCCTGGCCACACAGTGGGTAGGGTCAATCTTTATGAAAAAATAATCGCTCTCTTCTGGGTGATGAAAAACCTGGTTGGGAGAGTGGGTTCAGACAAGCAAGGGGAGGATTCCAAGGACCAATGGCATGCGTCTATATCGGCTCAAATTCATCAATTAAATTCTAAGGTGGATATCCTCATTGCTCGTTTGGGCTTCCAGGTTCTAAATGCTTCTCCTCCAATGGCTCCTCGAAAGCAGGATGTAGTCAGCAAGGGCCACGAGAGGATTTGGACCTCTCGTATATTCTGCTTTGAGGGTATGTGTTGTGCTCGTGTTTATTCCTTCGTGGGTTGGAAATGACCCTTATTTTTACTCTGGGTTTTGTGACTGGTGCATGCCATATTATTAGTCTGTAAGAGCCTCTAGCTCAATCTTGATATATAGTTTTTGTCGTCTCTGTGGGAAGAATTGGTGCAGGTGGGATCAACCACAACCAACTCTACAAGCATCTCGAGGATCTGGTGGTTCCTACACTTAGCAGGATTACCAAAATTAGCTCTCGATCAAATTCTGCTCTAAAATTACCTCCCCGCAATTCGGTTTCCGCAACTTGCTTTCCACAAGTGGGTTGCGAGATGCAGGATGCCCGACAACTTTACAAACTTGCTCCCCCGCAACTTTCTTTCCGCAACAGACTTTCCACATGCGAGATGCCCTGTTGCAATATTGCAAGTATGCCCAAGGGTGGGACAAACAAGACCTCATTTGATACAATGGGACCAGCGCAAGAACACAAATCTAGAAAACGACATCATTTGGTAAGGAACCAAGAAGAGCTCATAGATTTTGGGAAATTAAGAATGGGGAATCAACAAACTTTTGGACTAACTGTTGGAAACTACTTCATCCTCTAAGTCGTAGTACTGTTCTCCCAAAAACTCAAAGCTCTTGCCAAGAGAAACAATGGTTAAAAGTTAAGGATTATTGGCAAGAAGCCAAGGACAACCGTGAATTCAGAAGATGGAACCTGAGGGAATGGTGGAGAGACAGGGACTGACCAAGGGAAGGAATTACAAGGTTTATGGGAGGAACTACAGCACATAAGCATCTAAAGGAAGAGAGGACTAGATAAGTTACAATGGGGTTATCAAGCTAAGGGGTCCTTCAATGTGAAGGAGGCCTATGGATTATGGGTTGGTTTGAGGGATACCCCACAACAACAAGAATGGAAAAATATATGAGGTGTCAATCTATAGCTTAAAGTGCCTTACTCTAGTTTATGGTTAGGAGGTGTATTCTAACAAGATAAAACTTGCAAAACCAAGGGTTTTTTTAGGAATGAGATGTGTTTTTTTGTGCAAATGAGGAAGAGACTATGGATCACTTATTGGGTAGATTCCCTTATGCTTCCAACCTATGGGATAAAGGAGTTGGATTCTTTCATCAATCCTCAAGAGTAAGAGGTCGATCGAATTTAATAACAAAGGAATGGAAGGAAAATCCTTTTCAAAACGCAATCCTAAACAAAACTCGGCAACTCTTTCCTAGTTTTTTGCTTTGGGAAATTTGGAGGAAACAAAATTAGTGTATCTTTAGAGAAAAAATCAAAATGGAAGAGAGAGTTTGGAGTTATGCACAATGCCATATTCATAAAAGGTTTAAGCTAACCCCTTTGATAGTTCAATACATGCAATCCAACAATGGAAAAAGGATAATACTCTAGATCTAGGGAATTCATTCACCCCCGGGGTTTGGAGTCCACGGACCACGTGTTGGAAGCCACAATCCAAAAGTTTGGAGTGATCCGCTGCCAAGCTAACGCAAATTGAATTTTGATGGGGCCTCCAAGGGAAACACTGGTTGGGCTGGTTTCAAGGGTGTTTTTCGCAACCATCTTAATGAAATTTTGTGGGATTACCAAGGGTTTATAGGGACATAAACGAATAAATCGACGAAGCTATAAGGACTTTTGCATGGGATTGTTAATGCCAAAAGGAGAGACTTTGAACCATTGATTATGGAAGGAGACTCTAAAGTTGTTACGAAAAACAGCAAAAAGTTTACAGAATGGGCAACAATTCTCAAAGGTTTCGAACCATTGACACCTGGAATTCAAGCTAGAGCAACTGACCTCTGCGCCCTGCTAGTTGCAAGGTCACTCTTTCAGTCACGTAAGACGAAAAGAGAATAAGTTGGCAGATTTCTTATCCAACAAAAGGGTGTAGGAATGTATCATGTTAAAGAAAGGAGGCATAAGGGTTTTGGGGGACAAGGATTTCATTAGCAAATGTAATGCCCTAGCCACCCAACACCATGAATCCCCAGATGCAGATGTTAATAGTCAAAGGGTGGAAGACGTGGTGAACAAAAGTCAACACATGATGGAGGGCTTAGGATAAATGTCATCAAGGAATCGGGGAAGGGAGTTCAAATGTAGTTAGGCAAAGTATAGTGCAAGTCCAAAACTAGGAGCAGTATAAGCATTGTCAGACTAGAGATATCATTTTCCAACTTTAACTAAATATTTACATCTAGTTATTAAAAATTAAAACTACATCCTGAATTTCATTAATTATATATTTCTAAAATTTGTAATTATTATATAACATTAGTTAATATTCTCTTATATCCCTCACCATTTACTATGATATATATATATATATAAACTTTATACTACATCTTGAATTTCATTAATTATATATTTTTAAATTTTGTAATTATTATATAACAATAATTAATATTCTCTTATATCCCTATCATTAAATATATTTTAACAAAATAAATAAATATATATATATATATTCACTTTATCTATATCTACATTCTTGTCAAATCATTCATCTTCATCTTCAACTAATACATCATGTTAATGTATATATAATCATAATTAAGATATAACATGACAATATTATGTAAAAATGGCCTCCATCTTCAACTAATACACCATGTCAATGCATATAATTATATTTAACATATAACATGACAATATTATGTAAAAATGGAGAAAAAAAATGAAAACGCTTCATGCACAAATGGAGGGAAAAAAAGAGATTTTTGTTAGTAATTTTTGTTTTCATTATCTATCATTAAAATGATATGATCTAAAGCCAACTGATTACATTTTTGGCATTTTCATTTTTAACCCCTTCATGGCTCAAGAATGAGAGAGCAAATGTTGGATCAGATTTTTATAAGAAAATTCAAGAATAAAAATGACAAAGAATTAGATATTTATGCGTTTTTTATCAAACCACTTTAGCACTTTAGAATTAAACAAAAGGTAATTATTTCTTATAACCAATAATATTATACTTAGAACCATTGGGTTGGGTTTGATTTATATTGGCATAAATCCAATGGCCATCTTAAATCGATGCCATGGATCATATCTCCAACCTTAAGGTTGACATAATTTTCAAAAAAAATGTTACTAAAACTAAAAAGGCAGTTCAGCAAAAATATTAAGATCTAGAAGTTTGACCATATCCCAACCCTCTTATAATTATGACCCAACCCAATACAATGTAGGCTAACAAATAAATAAGAATATTAATAATAATAAATCATAGACTGAACTTACACAATCAAAATCAACCATTTGCTGCATTTTCTCCCTTCACTATATCAAAATGTACATCAGGCAACACTCTTCACGAGAGATTACTCTTTCGTGAAGACATGGTTTACCCTCCTACGGTCAGCAAATTCGGGATTAGTACAACTACTTGAATGTAATTTTCTCCCTTTACTTCACTATATCAAAATCTACATAAGGCAACACTATGAACAATAGGTTACTCTCATGAAGACATGGTTTACCCTCCTACTGTCAGCCTATTCAGGATTAGTACAACTACTTGAATGTAAAATCATGGTTATAAATTTAGTTTCTCCACAAGAAAGAGAGCGGCCCATCTTTAAAAATAATCGCCCATTTAGGACATCTTAATGAAAACCAAATTTGATAAAAGCGCTGAACAGTAGCTCTACCAAATGCACCAACCTTTAGGTATAGAATTTATAAATAAACTCTGTTAAATTCTTTAATCATCCATTTCGAATATCTTAACGTAAACCTAATTCTAATTCAGTGAAAGCATTGACCAATGACTCTACCTTGGACCAAACTCCTTTGTTTTCAAATTAGATTATGTTTAAAATTATTACATGTTTGAAAAGTTAGGTCCATCTTGCTTATCTTTCAAATCAAGTTATGTTTGAAAAGTTTTTTTAAGCAAGCACTCACAAAGCTTCAAACCGGTGACGTTATGCAAAGAGTGCCTTAACAATACACACATTCACTGTTATTCTATGCCTTTTGTTCATGTTTGAAAAGTAATTGCTTCGCAAAATTTTAAAATAATAATAATAAATAAATAAATAAAATATACAATTAAACTTTTAATTACGAAATAAATAAATAAGCTCGAAATGAATTAGTAAAAAAACAAAAAGATGTAAAAATTGAAACCTATGGTTAGTAACATTTCCCTCCCTAGTAACAACTATTGAACATGAATTGTCATTGATGTCAAAGGACATTGTTAAACATGAATTGTCATTGATGGCGAAAGAGATTGATATCAAAGGAGATAAGTTAAACAAGTGTTCTACCAAGTTTCCAGGAGGTGGGAGCGTGGGAGCGTGGAAACACACATTGGGGACATGTAGAGACACCCCAAAATTTTGGAGTATTTTAAGGGACAGAGGGGCGTCAAGGTCTCTAAAATTATAAAAAAAATAGAAAAATAATAAAAACATAAACTCCAACATATAAACTCGTATGCTCCCGAAGAGTTTTGTGTAACGTAAATGTAATCGTTATAGCCAAGCATATCATATCGATGTTTGTTTCTTTTTATTTGTTTCTTTTTCGATTTATAATGAATTTAGTGTAAAAGACTAAAATTTAAGATGGACCATTTTTGTTTTCAAGTAAAAAAAAATTAAAAATTCGAGAGTGGGGGCCTGTGGGAACCCCCCATTTTCAAGAGGGGGTGTGTGGGAGCCTCCCAACCCAAGAAACCCCTAGACCTGGGTTTCCCCAAGTTCCACAAAATGGGGGGCACTGGGAAACGTTTCCCATGGAGCTTCCTAGCCCCCGAGGCATGGGAAGCACAGGGGGCACACCCCCAACCTGTGGATCAATGAGTTAAACATAAAGAAATTGTTGAACATATTGTAATTAATGTCAAAAACATTGAAAACTTCCTCACACAATTTGTTTGAAAAAAGAGCAACGATATGAAAGAATGTGGAAGTTTAGAAAGAGCAATTATCCCACCACGACACTTTTCATAAGTGTACAAATAACAATCCACAAAGAAAACATTAAAAATGGCAAATATGCGCAAATATCATTTGTATAGAAGTCAAGACTTACAAATGAAAAGCATGAAACACACAACTTGGGCGTAAAAGTTCCACAAAGAAGATGATATGTGGCATAGTGACTTATGAGAAAAAATATGAGATATGAACTTATATGCAAAAGTCCCATAAAGAAGTCAGAATATGTGCGCCAAACCCCATAGAGCTAAATTGCAATAAGCAACACGTTGATGCAAATCATAACTTGAAAAAGACGCAAACAAGTAGAGATGTTATTCAAGAAGAAGGAACTTCAACAAGTGGATACATCTCGAGTTGAAAAAAGTTAAATAAACAAGAAATAGATGTGTTGAAGTAAACTTGTAGAATGAAGACTTGAAAATATTATGATTTAAACAAGCTTTTTTTTTGGGTATCAATGGCCCATAGATCACAAAAAGAGTTTTATGCAGCGAAACCAAAGTGCACAAATAAACAGATGATGAACAACAAGAAAAGCGCTATATATAAGGATACCCGTGTTAAGGATGTGTGAAGTGTTTACTCAATGAAAGACGCAAACTACAAAGCCACAAAATAGACCGAGTTTGAAACATTGATCAAGCATAGATCGCAATCATTATCAAACATCACAATTACAGCAACTAACCGTCTTGACACATATATTCAAAGGTAAAAAACAAGTCAAAAGGATTGCAATAGTTGTAATTTTTCAATCAAGCTAATTTGCAATTCTATAGTTGTAATTTTTCAATCAAGGTAATTTGCAGTTCTTTGTTATACATTCTTATTTTTATACAAGGGAGGTTGGACAGACAGATAAAAGAGTCGAAGCTTCTTTCAGTTGTCGTTGGTAAAACTTTTCAAAAAGGTTGAATGAAGCAAGGATCAAAGAGTTGCAGCTTCCTTCCAACTGCAGCGGGTAAGTAAAACAAATTCAAGGGGTTAGAGTCTTCTTTTAGTTGGTGCTGATAAATATAATTAAGGGGTTGGAGCCTCCTTCAGGTTGGAGTTGGTCAATATAATTTGGAGGTGGATGCTTCCTTTCAATCAAAGCAGCAGAAAGTATCGTAGTTTGCACAAGTTGATGCCTAGTTGCTACAAGTTGCAATTTGCGCAGTCAAACAAACATCTGTTCATGTTGGTTCTTAAATATTGTAAGTCTGTGCTTACGCAGATCAAAGTCGTTGCAATGTGACCAGCAGAATGTTACTTGAGGATTAGGTTGTTGCTTGAAATAAGTTGGTGCTCATATTTAGAGATTGCAGTCTCCCACTGATGTATAATTCTTTTTATTTATAGATGTAATAATGCAGCATTTTTTAGTTTTGAACAGCATTTGCTGCAGCTTGTAGATTCTGTATTGCCAGCTTTTAAATTTTGTATTGCCGACCATCAAAATGGTAGCTTTCAGATTCTGTATCGCCAGCTTGTAAATTTCTCTTCCCGTCGCATTTTGTAGTTTTTACTTTTATTAAATCTCCATTTTAGTTTATTAAATCTCCACATTATAGATCCTAGATTGGCAGCTCTCACTTCTTTTATTAAATTTCTCGGACTTCTATTAAATTTGTCGCACTGTGTAGCTTTTACTTTTATTAAATATCCACATCATAGATCCTAGATTAGCAGCTCTCACTTCTTTTATTAAATTTCTCTTCCAGTCGCATTTTGTATTGGCACCTGGCAGCTCACTTATTTAGTTTATTAACTCTTTACATCTTTTACTAAATCTCTCTTCCCGTACTAATCTATATTTACAGCTCTCGCTTCAATACATTGTTTATGTCAGTAGTTGAAGTAAGCTTTAGTTAAAAGCAAACTTTAAAGCTCACTCTATTCTTAAAAACCCGAATATATAAGAACCTTGAAGTAACTTTTTGCAATTAATTTATTTAAATGGCATTTAAATAATGCTCATTGGAAAATGAAAATCCTTCTCATCGTATTCCGCATTGGCAGCTCTCACTTCTTTTATTAAATCACTCCGCGTGGTTTATATTAGTAGTTACAGTAACCCTTAGTTAAAAGCAAACTTTTATATTCTTAAATAATATAAAGTAAACCTTCCTGTGTTCTTAAAAAGCCAATGTATGAACCTTGAAATGAGCTGTATTCTTGAAAATTCCATGGTTTATATTTTTAGTTACGGTAACCTTTAGCTAAAAGCAGACTTTTTATATTCTTAAAGAATAAAAGTAAACCTCCCTGTATTCTTAAAAAGCCTATGTGTAAACCTCGAAATGGCTGTATTCTTAAAAATTCCATGGTTTATATTAGTAGTTACGGTAACCTTAAGCTAAAGGCAAAGGTTTTATATTCTTAAATAATAAAAAGTAAACCTCCGTGTATTCTTAAAAAGACTGCGTGAACCTTGAAATGGCTGTATTCTTAAAAATTCCAGTTTAGGTTAAAAAACATTTTATAATTAATATTATTTAAATGGACTGCTCATTGGAAAAAAGAAAAATTGATACATCAAGCGAAAAACATCAAGCAATGGAAAAGGATGAAACGGCTTTTTGGCTTAATAACATGCATTTGAAACTCGCCCAAGTGAGAATAATAAAAAGGTGAAGAAATGGAAAAGAATGAAACACTTTTTGGCTGAATGATTATAGAAACGAGGGGTCTACTATGTAACATGGTAATATATAAACTTTTTGGCTGAATAACAAGCGTTTGAAACCCGCCCAAGTGAATAATAAAAAGGTTGAAGAAACGAAAAAGGATGAACAACTATTTGGCTCAATGATTATAGAAACAAGGGGTCTACTATGTAACATGGTAATATGTAAACTTTTTGGCTGAATGATTATAGAAACAAGGGGCTACTATGTAACATGGTAATATGTAATAACAAAAAAAAATGTAAACCTTTTGGCTGAATGATTAAAGAAACAAGGGGCTACTATGTAACATGGTAATATGTAATAACAAAAAAAAATGTAAACCTTTTGGCTGAATGATTAAAGAAACAAGGGGCTACTATGTAACATGGTAATATGTAATAACAAAAAAAAATGTAGCTGATTGTTTAAAGGAGCAAGAAGTGGCATGAATAAAGTGGTGAATATGTAATAACAAAATAAATGTAGCTGATTGTTTACAGTCGCAAGAACGAAGTGGTGAAGAGGAGGATGTATCTTTATTTACAAACACAACCACCTTAAAAACCAATTCAAAGCAATCTCACACTTCAGGACGTCTAAAATCTACGAGTTTAAAAGAACAAGACGTCTAAAATCTAGAGTTTAAAAGCTACCACTTTAAAACAGAAGGCCGTCGGGGCAAGTCGTCTTTGTGTTTACTATTTTCAAAATAAATCAACCGCAAATTTCTATTAGCTGGAGATCTCTTGCCTAGAGTGATACAACCTTACCTCCACCAAAAGACTACAGGACAAGACTTCTAAAGAAACAAATATTTCTATTAGCTGGAGATCTCTTGCCTAGAGTGATACAACCTTACCTCCACCAAAAGACTACAGGACAAGACTTCTAAAGAAACAAATAACTATAGAAGAAACATGTAATACTTCATGGAATCAAGGATATATCTAATCATGTTATATCCAATCATGTTTCACAGCCAAATTTCCTCTTATGTTAACATGGCATAAGAAACTGTAGTGCTTGCAGCTAAACGGAAAACAGTGGGCAATACTGGACTAAATATAAAACTAAATATAAAACGACGCTACGGTATAACAACCACTCCAAAGTATAACAACCAGTATAAACCTCTAAAACTGATAAAGTTTAAAATAAGAACATACAAACTACAAAAAGTTGCTGCGAAATTTATATGGGAATGTTCAGATTAAAATAAGAACATACAAACTACAAAAAGTTGCTGCGAAATTTATATGGGAATGTTCAGATTAAGATTTTCAAGCATACAACAGACTCGCAGATATCTCCAGTAACTGAAATATGCAACCTGTTATAACTGAAGGCGGCACGCAAATACCCAAACATTCTCAAAGACTCCAAGGCTTCACCCCATGGGCCTTGTACAGAATCCAGATACTAACAATACAAACACTAGCATACGGAAAAAACATGGCAGACTAGGCAATTTTAATCAAGGACTACCGATTTCATATTTCTAAATTTACGCTAGTCAATCTCATTTCACATGGCCAACAGGGCTAGGAGATCATAGCTTTAATTACTCTAATTAAGCGATCACAGTTTGTTGTTGGAATTCAATAGAGCTGACAAATTCAGTGAAACTCTTAACAAAAAAAGCACTGGCCTAAATTTCAAATTTAATCAAGAACTACGATGTCATATTTCGAAATTTAAACTATAGCCAATCGCATTTCAAATGGCAAACAGGGCTAGATTTGACAGAATACTACGCCAGGTGAAAAATAAAAGAGGATGACCTAAAAGCAAGGAAGGAAACTCATTTCACCATATTTTCTTTATTGACCCGAAGGCCACCTGATCAGTTAGCTTTCAAATTAGAAGATATGTATATATATAGCTTTAATTACTCTAATTCGGAGATCATTGTTTAAACATATCTTTGTTGGAATTTAATACAGCTGACAAATTCAGTGGAACTCGTGACAAGGAAAGCACTTACCTAAATCAACCCCCCGCCTATCCCCCTCCAACCCCCACCAAGCCTCCCAAAAAAATAAATTCAGAAAGAAACGTTGGCTACAGCTACCACATTACTTTCTTTCTACGACACTAACAATGATACTGTGAATGCAGATGAAGGCCAGAACCCAATGTCGTAGTATTTGTCAATATATGCCCGCATGGTATAGTTGTTTACTTCTCTTTCCAGGTACTATATACAAAGGAAAAGAATGAAGAAATGCCATCCTACACATCACGACTAAAGCTGATGTGCCACAATTTTCAAGACCAAGGACAACAAGCTTCTATCAACACTGAGGCCTTGCTAGTTCACTCAGTGTATCATTTGAAGAAACTACGGTGGTAATATCTGGCATCCTAATTGAAAATCTTTCTAACCAACTTGATTTTAACAGACTAATGATCATAAGGGCATTCCGTATCATTCTCGGTAACTTTGAAGGGCTTTGGATGCTGCCCTGAACAGTACAAGTTCCACATCTTATAATATGCCCTATCCAAGTTCCGCACCTGTATGACAGCACTATGTCAATTATAATTACAATACAAGACGACGCCTGCAATACTCCTGAAAATTTTAGTATATTATGGCTTCCCTAGTAACTTTCACATACAAGCATGCATTCTGTACAAAGTGACAGAAAACCAAACTCACCCAACGGGCAGTATCAAACAAAGGACATGTCAACCGTACTGCTCTAAGTTTAGCTGTGAGAGTTTGAAGTCTGGCCGGAGATAGAGCAAGAGAAACAGCCTTCTCCTCGTACTCTTGCATGCTGATGCATGATGCATGTATACAAGTAACCGTCAAAACCGAAGAGAAAAATATAAAATCACTTAATAATTGTATATGGAAATTATTTACTTTATCCAAATGACAGAGGATACATAAAACGTACCTGCTAACTACCATCTCTTCTCCAAGCCCAGTTGCCAAACAGAGAGATCCAGCCACGCGTGTGGCCATTTTCTCAAGTGGGAGAGTTATCATAGGTAGACCAGCCCAGAGAACATCAGTTCCAGTGGTATGAGCATTGCATAACGGCCTGTGTACAAATAACTTTTCAGAAAGAATCATAGAATTTTCAAATACATAACTATACATTGTGACATTGGATTTGCCCTTGGATTCACCGATTAACATTTGTTTCAAGGCCAATTAATATACAAAACTTACGTATCAAGGAAAAGATCTGCTAATGCACTACGACGAATATGTTCATTCTTTACAGCAACATCAGTGAAAATAATTTGATCAGGTCGGATGCCCTGGGCTGCAGCAACTGGAAAATACAATTTCCTTAGCATTTCATCAAATATATTATATAATACATTGATACTTAAGTATACACAAACTAACACAAAAGAGCTATAACCCGTACATGCTCGCAAACGATTCTCGCCAGCTGCAGGAAACCTTAGTAGCCACAAGGCACTATTAGGTACACGTTTCAGAATATTGCACCTGCGTGTATGAAACAGACATCCATCAGGTTAAATACTTGACAATTAGACAGTTATCTATGAGATTCAGATTAAAACGTGTTAAGTTTAGAGTTCGTGAGGAGTTCAAGCAAAATCGCATCAGTAATAAGAGAGGCCGTGTCTTGAAGAGCAGAAAAAGTACCATGTAATGAAGATCTCTGGATCCATTTTGTACAACTGATTAAAGCACGCAAACAAAAATTTGTCTTCTGGCAGACCATAATCTGAACGTTTATGTTGGCAATTAGGATCCAAGACATCCCGATTTTTCTGCAAAGAAAAAATATTAGCAAAGGCATCCAAACTGCAATTTGGATAAATTAAAATAACCCAAGATAGTATGACCAACAAAAATGTCTTAAAAAACAGTTTGCAAGAACAAAATAACAACTTCGAAATGTTTGTTGAATATAGCATTAAGCAGTGAATACCTGCTTGTAATCATTGACAAAATAACAATGCGGCATATGAACGATCTTTTCCGAATATATATGTGCAAACCGCATGGGAGAAACAAACTGCATAAATTCATTTTAAATAGTAAATCAAATATAGCAACCTTTGCAAAGCAATCAGTGGATTGACAATTACACATCATGTTTGATGAACAGAATCAGTGATCCTTTAGTTCAATGGCATATGCCAAGTCCTGCCAGCTCAAACTCCAAGAAAGTTAAAATGAATACAATAATTGTCACCTCATCTGTCACCAAGTAATCAATGTACTCAGCACCAGTGGTTCCAGGAAATCCCATGTATGATACTTGTATTGGAGCTGGTTGCATGGCAAATATTTCATTTCGAGCACCCTGAAAGAACAGAAATGTGCACTTTCAAAATAATATAAAACTTTATACAAGTGTATCCAGTTAACTGAGAATTTATACTATCAGCGCTGAGAATTTATTAATCAAACAATTTTAATATATATTAAAGAAAAGTCAGATTCTTACCTTAGTGTATCCATTCAAATTAACAAGAATTTGAATCTTATCTTCCGCAATCTTTCTTGCAATTAAATCAGAAGAAAGTGAAGAAACTTCAATAAAATGTTCAGCCTCTGATTGTATGCGCTGCCTCCATTCAGTGCCATCATTCTGGCTCAAAGCATAGCAAAATATCTGGACATCCAATACCATTAATTAAGAATTGTGGTACATAAATCTCAGTTAGATTTTAAAAGGGCATTCATGTAGAAAATACCCAACACTAGAGGCTAGAAGTCAGCGAACCTCAACATGCTCTCGATTGTGCATACCAAATACAGATCCCATTAAATGGGAAAGTGGATGGTTGCCAAAATCACTGCTCACATACCTGAAAAAGAAACCAATTGTGCATCCAAAGTTCAATGAGAATGTAGAAACAAGTTAAAACAAATGCAATTGTAGAGGAAAGGAATGTAAAGCATACCCCACTCTAAGCCTCCCACTTCCACCTTCACTTTTGACAGGGATAGGAGGAGGATGGTTAAAAGGTGGAAGCCCAAAACGAGATGCAATTAGAGTACAATGTTCTGCATACTTGCGACTGTGAAAATACAGATACAGATATTAATCATTGTTGAACCACAGTAAAATCATTTGCTGAATTGGAAAACATAACAATTGCATAATCAAATTCGGATCACATACCTGATGTCTAATGCAAGTACAGGATCAATGGGATAAGCAATCGCATGAAATGGTTGCACACTAGGGAGAACGGAAAGCTACAAATCAAACAGAAACTTGTCAAATACCTAAAAACAAGAATATTATAGATAAAGAGAGTTCTCAAATGAAATAAACCAAATGTATCAAGAAAGAGAACCTTGACTTGCCGCTTTATGATACCCTCAACTTCAACAAACTTACTCTCACGATCTTCCCAGCTACATACACACTGGTAAAGATAAACAGAATCAACCTTTTTTTCTTGTGACACGGAAAAGCAATGTAATGTCTCCTCCAATTATTCCAAATGGCATGGTATAAAAGTAATACAAAAAGGTAGGATGCCAATCTTTATCAGGAAGGAGTGGTAAACAATTAACCACAAGAAAGTGTTCCATTAATGTAACAATGAATTTAGTAAAGGAGAATGCAAAAATAAGCATTATTGAGGCACCTGTAAGGTATGCAACAGATTGCATGTTGCTTCTGGAAAATCAGGGCGCAATGCCAAGGCTTGATTGTAACTCTTAATAGCAGCTTCCACATGACCACTGCAGGAAAGCAATGCAATTTGAGCATATTGTATGCATAGCTACACCTTTGTTCACAAATAATAGGTCACCTCATAGCATCAAAAACATGGACATATACCTGTCTTTGTAGGCTGAGGCGAGGTTTGCATGACCTTCAGCCATGCTAGGTCTAACTGTAACAGCTCGTATATAATCCTGAATTGCTTCACTAACACGACCGATCTCTTTGAGAGTGTTTCCTCTGTTTACAAGACCATCAGCCGCCATTGGATCTATCCGTAAAACTTCATTATAGCAAGCAATGGCTTCCCCATAATGCCCCTGCCAATAACAATTTGTTAAGTTGGAAACAAATCATAGATGCACCTTTAATTTCCAAATTATTTTAAGAACAAGATGTCATTAAGGCAAGAACTAGAATGCTTCAGTACAAACGTACTAAATATTCCTCACCTGTTGTTTGTAGATTATTGCTAAATTACTGTAAGGGGCAGACAAGCCTGTTGTTACAGCTAGGGTTGCTTTATAAAAATTGGCAGCTGCATTGATCATATTCCTGTATTGAGTTGGCATCAAGAGAATTAGCAGGATTATATTATGTTAGTGTGAATAGTAAAAGCAATTTCAATGCATTTATGAACATTGAATATTGAAATATTTACAAGTACATCCACACTACATGACTTTTTAATATATGAAAACACACAAAGGAAAGAAATGACAAATAAGAAAAGTTTTATGGAAAAACGTACCACTCCATGTAAATGTTTCCAAGATTAGTGAGAGCTTGTGGATGATTTGATTGAAGATGAAGACAAGACTGCAATTACAACCCAAGCATAAAATCAAACCCACATATAGGTAATCAAATACAACATAATTCCTAACTAGATAAAGCAAACCACATCTAAAAACATCAGCTTAGGAAGAATCTGAAACATGTTTGTACATTCAGGGAACCAAAAAGGATTCGTAACCTGATAACAGGCAATTGCTTCTTCCACTCGTCCAGCATCTTTCAGAGCATTTCCCTACATGTGATAAAGCAATTGTCCACATTTAATGCAAAGTGGCACATAATTATGTCTCCGACTCCAATTATCTTTTGCACAGGTCCCCTATTAAAAATTAATTTACAAGTCTACCATCCACAAGCAGAATGAAATTAACCTACATACAACACTCACCAAATTGTTGTAAGCCTCCACAAATGTTGAATCCAGAATTATAGCTTGTTTGTAATGCATTATCGCCAAATCCATTTGGCCTTGTTCATAGTACACGCTTGCTAGATTCCCTGCACACAAATCATGCCGTATCGACCAACTCCCTGTCACTAAAGTCAACCTAACCACTCGGCAAAGATGTCTTGGGGCAGAATTTTCATACTAAAGTAATCGATAACTGCTGCCAGCAACTGCACTTGCTTGTGTAAATAATCATAACAATTAACTGCTGCCCATTAAAATTCCTGTTGAAGATTCAGCAAATACAGCCTGCAAGACATTGTTCAATGCCACCTGAAGGACTAAGCACAATGGTGCTGGACACTAAACTAGTAACCATGGTGCACTCAGAACTCATTTCAGATTCTCTGTTAAAAGACTTTGGGACCAGACAATCCTTTTGGGAAACTAAAGGCTGAGACATGCACTTTGTAAATGCCCATATTGGTGTCCCAGTCCGCGCACCTTCATGCAAGAAAAATATGAGACAAGCAAAAACCAAAAGGGTATTGTTAGGAAGCATTTTGTTGAGAGGGGTCTGTGAAGCTGGGAATCGATGCAAATATCAACCAAAACATTGAACCTTCTAAACACACTTGAGATGCAACATGCAATGCAACAGACAACCACAATACACAAAGACATTGAACCATCCCTACCCAACCTCTCTAGATTCATTAATTAATCTTGGTACTGAGACTTACCATAAGCGATTGCATAGTCAGGCCTTAGTTGAATGGCACGTTGATAGCACATTATCGCCTCTTGAGGCCTCCCCATCGCCTAGAATCACAATGTAAAAGCAAATGAGTCCATGCACCTTATGCCTCACACACTAATATCCGACTAAAAGATGAAATATTTTTACCTTTAATACATTCCCTTGATTCAAATGTGCATCAGCAAAACTGGGTTTCAGTTGGATTGCTTCCTGAGCATAACAAGGGCGATCAATGTCAAACTTACAACAAGCATAGTTACTTTATTCACAAAGGTTCTTCAAATATATAATTTCCAAATCTGTGCAGCACTCATGTCCATAGGAACACTTTTTAACGTTATCTTTAATGTGAAACTGTTACCTTATAATACTTAAGTGCTTTGTCGTAATCTCCTGCTTCCATAAAAAGGCCTGCTAGATTTGACCAAGCAATAGCAAAAGTTGGTTGTATGCGCAAAGCCTCCATGTAGCATAGGTATGCCTGCTCATGTGAAAATAGTTCAACATATGAAAATGGACTTTCCCAGCAAACCACCTAGCCTTGATGAAAAATATTTATCTACTTGGGCAATGGAACTGTCGGGTCGCAAAGTTCAGCAACACAAAAGGTAAAATGTATAACATACATGTTGAGTTAATCCTTGTGCCTTCAGCAGATTTCCAAGGTTGCTGTGTGCATCAACCTGTGAACATTCAATTAGAACATAAAATGAAATCACAAATAGGAAGAGGGAGGTTGGGGAAATGAAAACTTACAAGACGAGGGTTAAGATGAAGAGCTTGACGACAGCATTCTGCTGCTTCAGTCAATCTTCCTTTCCGCATATATGCACTGGCAAGATTAGACCATGCATCACAGAAATTTGGCCGTAGCTGCAAATTTAAAAATAAGAAAAACTTGATGACCACACTTGGGAAGAACACAATTTTGTGATTATTAGTGATAAAGCAGTTTCAAGTAAACTTGAAGATAATTCTGACAGCAGAAATAGAGACAGTCCCTCAAAAGCTCACAAAGAGCATAAGCAATTAGATATTAATTTCATTAAAACTAATGAAAGTCAAAAATAGCAAAAAAATAATTTCCAAGACATCAACATTCTCCATTTTCACAAAGTATCAACACATCAGACTTCATTGACCAGGAAATGCAGGCTCAACTCAAAAACTTGTAAGGATTTGAGGAATCTTCAGCAGAAAGTAGCAATCAATCACAATATAAAAGCCACCTGCCCTAAGCTGAGAGAACCAAGCTAAAATTGTGAAATAAATAGCTTAGCATTGATTAAAATACTTGGCCTCAGTGTACATTTAATCGTGAGTTTGTGATATACCTCAATAGCAATAAGATAAAATTGGATTGCAAGATCGATGTTTCCTTTTTCCTGGACAAGGAATAGACAGGAATATTAGAACTCACGTTTTATCATTCATAATAATAACACCTGTTAAAATAATCAATCAGTGCAGCTCAAGGAAAGAGGATGTGTAAAACGGTACCTTCCAGGCATTAGCCATATTGCCAAAACACTCTGCAAATTGAGGATCGATCCTGATAGCTTCCTCATTTTTGGTGATGCACATATCAAAATCGTGTAGCTGTATAGATTTAAAAAAATCAAACACAATAGTAAATCATAAATGCAGAGTCGCAGAAAAGCATAGTAAATCAATTGAATACAATTCCTTAGTTCAAGCAATTGATACAATTCAAGCATTCAGAAACATCCAGTACCACCGGAGAGAAAGATACCTGATAATATATAGCACCAAGAAGAAGAAGATTGTCTGTTCGTCGGGGATTTTTTTCATAAACAACATTGCAGTGTTCCAAAGCTTGAGAATAGTTGCCAGCTTTGTATTTTTGATGAGCAAGTGCCAATAAAATGTCTTCATCTATTGTAACAAAAACACAAACCGTCAAGTTTGTAATGCAAGGACTAACTAATAAAAGATAATTCTACACATTGCAATATATTATATAAAATATTATGAACTATGATATGTCAGCTTTGTAAGCATAAATAAGAACTCCATGGCATCAGCCTCCATAAATATGGCAAAATGATCTCATTGATGGATAATATGCTTATTTGAAGCAGCATATTTGACAGTCAAGACATCAATGATGGACCATTGGACTGACAGTGTCACACTGTAATGCTTAAACTTTTAAAGGCATGCAATCACATCAACATGCTAAAGACTCTTGGACTAAGGCTAAAAAATAAAAAACCAATTATGGCCTACTAGTTCCATTAAAGCATATGCAAGTAACGGAACATAGTCACCAACAACAGTGCACTGCTGATAATCCTTCGTCAAGATACCTATTGTAGCTCTAGAGTCTAAACCTGACATAGAGAACATAAGTGATGCAAAAGTAATGCAACAATCACTGAGCAAAAAAGAAACCATGACCAGAAAACAACATGTATTAAGGCAAAAGATCCAATAAAACAGCACTCAACTAAAAGGCTGTGGAGCCAGGACTGCATGCAATTTTACATCTCTAAAGATGTACCTGACATTATACAGGATGTTACGTTTAATCTTAATGATTTCAATCAAATGTATTACAGTTATACCAGCTTTAGACATTTCGAACAATACCATTTAAGTTTTTGCAGATTGATCAGTGAAAAAATAAGTTAGGCCTATTTATGTGTGTGCAACAAATTCGAATGCATGCTGTGTACTGTCCATACAATCCATTTTCATTACAAAGGTGTGTCTTGTACTCTCATGTTCAAGTTAAGAGATTTTGGTGCAAGACTCTCAGTTAAATATCGACTGATTAAACAACGACAGATATCAGAACAGATACATGCTCAAGTGAACTATTACAGCTTAGTAGCTTATACACATGACATAATGTGCATTAGAATCCAAGCTAGTCAGTCACCACAAGCCAATAAAGTTTTTGTTACACCATATTGCAGCCAATATATATAAGAGGTCAAAAGATTTTGGGCAAGGGTGATGATACTCACAGTACTCACTACTTAATGAATGAAGACTTGATGAATGAACAAATACATAGATTTTCCTATCATAGTTGTTGAATTGAGATTCATTCCAAATCCTATAAGAGATGATGCATCCAAGACTGTAAATTCAAACGTAGCATCATTTTTTTATGGCATAAACATATTGTCAAGTAGTTGCTCTCTATGTATGTTGTGGAGGATAATAGAATTCAGTGCTAATGTCTTATGGCAAATTAAAAAATACAAATAGATGCACTTTTGTCATGTAAAATATGACCACAACATTGTTTCTGTTGAGAATTTTATATGGATGTGATAATTCCGTTACCATCAAAGAGTTAAATCTACACAAATGACATCGAAAGAAGTAATCCATTGCTCCAATCTCTCTTGACAAGTATAAGCAGCTCACAATTAAGCATGTCATCAGAGATGTAAGAATTAGCTTCAGATCCACAGTAGAGGCCATGTTTGATTGTGTTATGATATTGCACGCTAACTACTAGTGAAACAGAATATAACATAGTGTGCAATCCGGTCAATGCTACTTGTGACAGAGAACAACAATCATTCAGATCTTCCATTAGTCATAGTTAAATGAGAGGAGAGATGGTACCCATTCAAATTCTATACATTTACCAATTAGTTAATGGAAACCACATTCCAAGAGAGATTTTACTATATGTGACAGTTTACCCCAAGATCCAGTTGCTGTACAAAAATATTTGGACAAAAAGGGCAATACCCGCCCCTCCCAATTTCCAGAAGACCGCAGATAAAATACTCTTAGTACTGGATGAATGAAGACTTGATGAGTGAAAAAAGAGTAAATGCATAGATATTCCCATCATAGTTGTTGAATTAAAATTCGTTCGAAACCATTATGCTTAGAGCTACTCATATCTTATGGACAAGTCTAATTAAATGTCGAATTAAATGGAAAAAACAGTGTTGCAAAACTCTCCAATTTCTCATGAGTTCTCGGATATTTTCAGATTGCAATGCATTCAGGTCCAAATTTATGCTTCCCAATTTTTCCCGAGTTTAAGGATTTCCTAAGTTGATGACCCCTGCAAAGCTTTTACCAGAGTCCCAAGTTTAGCAACATTGGAAAAACTCGTAACAAACCGCAGACATGTCGGCGGTCCTCGGTATTTGGAGAATTGTTGAAGCCTAAAATTAAACGCAGGAGGGAATGCCACCACAACTGGCCCCTCCTCCCCAGAAGAATGATACCTTACCTAACTCACTCTCACCAATGACCATATCAGAGACTAAAGAGCCTCTGGAACATGAACCTGGGAATGATCACTGGAATTCGACAATGCTTAATGCTCAACCTGCTTCAGATGGTAGGAGGCCAACCGATGCTTGAGGAATGAGACGTTCTTATGTAGCTCTTGGCATGACGCAGGCGACATGGCCAAGACTTCGTTGATTACTTTTTGCTTAGAATAGATTTGTTTATGGTTTATTTGCCCAAGTGGTCTTACACCCGCGCAATTTTTGTTCTGCTTATGATATCTGCTTAATCTGCAGCTTCTTCTTTATTTTTTTATAAGAATACCATGGATATAAGCAAGCATCTGATCAAAATAAAACAAGAAATCAGCAAGCTTAAAGTATCATCCTTTGTACCCTCTTACCATGTTTAAGGCTCATCGATAATAATGCAATAAAGTTTTCCGATCCATCGAAAAGAGATGAAAAAGATAATCAAGGGGCAACAATGTATGGAAGCCCGTGGTGGCCGATACTGAGCCTGCAGCTGCAGCTTATGGATGGGGGGCTTTCTTAAAAACAAAGACCACCCTGCCGCAGCAGGCTTGGCTCCAGCAACTTCCTGATCTTATCGCTTGCTCTGACAAGCTGGCATGCTCTTATTTGTGTTGATTGCTATCTATGTCAGGCTCTGTCACTCGTTATAACTCTTGCTTTTTGGATGCCATGTGTGGTGGTAAGTTTTGATAAGCAGGGTGCCTTTGATTTGCCTCAGCTTGTGGCGGCTGTCTTCATGACCTTTTTTAATAAAATGCATGTGCTCTCAGTTCTGTATATTAATATATTTATGAACGGAAAAGAAAGTATTCATGTCATTGGCAATAAAATTCACACGATCAAAACCTAGAAAGGCTGCAATTTGTCACGAAATAAATCGAGAGCTTGTTAGAGAGAGAGAGAGTGGGAGACAATTACAACAATGAAAAACTTCATAAACTTACTGATTTTTTTCTCAGAAGTCAAGATAACATGTGATTAATCGGTCGAAACGTGTAAGTAAATCTATTAGAAAAGACGAAAATCACAGGAGGGATCAAACATTTACAATGACAAAAAAACTTTAACATTACCGATTTTTTCTTAGAAGTCAAGAAATGATCTGATTGATCGATGGAAACGTGTTCGTAAATAAATATATTTAAAATAGAAAAAACGATATATCCAAAAATTAAAAACAAATATAAAAAGAACAAAATAAACGGCAAAAATCTGACAGCAATGAAAGTCTTCCAAAAATTCCAAAACGTCTGATCTCTGGATCCAGATCAAATTTGAAGATAGAATCGTCGGCAGATATATAGAGATTATTAAAAAAATCTATTTTGTTAAACATTAAACATGTAGAAAGGGGTTAAAAAAATCTATTTTTTTTAACATTAAACATGTAGAAAGGGGTTGTTTCAGGAAAATATATTTGCGTTTTTTAAGCATTAAACATGTTGACATGGGTTGTTTCAGGAAAAGATATTTGCAGGAAAAACAGATCTATGACAACACTTTGTTCTTTTGAGGTTTCTCGGTCAAGAAAAGCACTTACCATCCCGTGTCTCCACGGACTGCGTCGATTGTTTGGTCAAAACCGAGTCCGGCTGCGAAAGAAAATGCTCTCCATAATCTATCTTAAAAGACTCCCTATTGTAGGCAGCGGGGATCGAACCCTGGACCTGCTGCTGCTGCCGAGCATTATTTTGCACCGAGAGCAACATCTTGACAAATCAAAACCCCCTGCGGGGAAAAAATGGAGACTGCAAAATCGGAGATTTTGAGGGTTCCGGGAACGTAAAGCTTCAAACTTTCGCTGCTGCTGATGCTGAAGATTTTGCTTCACTCCGCCAAATCCCTCAACCTCACGGAGATAGCTCTGAAATGCGAACCCCAGACATGAAACACAAATAACAAACGGATTTATTGTTCACTCCACCTTATAAATGCCAAACGCTAAAATAAGAAACTACGGGCTCCTTCCAGAGACCTGCCCGCGTGTTTATCTCCGGGAACCCCTCGTATGCGCTGGAAGGTGCAACACAATTGGTCCCGTTAAATTACGTGGTGCATTTTCATTTCATTTCAGCTAATCTCCTATTTTTCTTTTTATTTCATTTCATTTATTTTCAATTTTTTACAACAATAGTAAGTGGAGGGAATAAGATCTTTGCTGGACTTTGGCGTGTCTATCTTGAATTCCTAGGATATCAATGTTCACCCCATTGCTTAGGGCCCATGGAATAATAATAATGGGGAGGTCAGTGGTGACCTTGCGTGTTCATGTGTTAATTACACGTGTTTTCTGTTGATTGGTCGCCTCCCATCAAAGGGGCAAGGGGCTCCTCTACATGACGGATGAAGCGGTGCTTTATCAAAAATTACACCCACTTCGGTCAAATCGTGCATATGATAGGTATTAAATTGAAGGTTAGGAGAGGCTTTCATTACCCCACTTTGTCATTGGATACCTAAGCACATTGAACCATATGTGTCATATTTATCTTTCACTATTACACCAACATAAGTATCATAAATGAGGGTAATAGTATCGTCGGTGGTATTTGGTGGTGTCATGCCATGTGAGTCTAACCTCTAAGTTGTTGAAATTGTTGGTTGTTTAAATGTCATGTTTTATGAGTTGTCTACATTATTTTTAAATTGTTTTGAGGCTGAATAAGGAAATGACTTGGAATTTATTAATTGTATAAGTTTTTTTTTTGTTTGGAAAACGGTTATGTTAATGAAGGTGATATTATTGTTGTGAGGTTAGAATCATTTTTTTTTAGCAATTAGTTTTTTTTTTTGAAAAAAAGGGAAAAGAAGGTATGAAGGCATGAATTATAATGAGTATGGAACAGATGTTGTAACGTTTCGTTAGAAAAACAACACAATATGGGGGAGTTGTTGTAATGTTCCTACTTAACAAAAAAATAAAAAATAAAAATTTGAATTATCCGCAAAAAAAATGTTTCCCTTTCACATGGTTTTAAAACCATGTGCAAGGCCTCCTAAACAACCCGTGATTTTATTGTACATGGTTTAGGAGGGTCTTGCAAATGGTTTTAAGACCATGTGCAAGGCCTCCTAAACAAGCCATGGTTTTAGGAGGGCCTTGCACATGATTTTAAAACCATGTATGGGGGAGATGTTGTAATGTTTGTTCCTAACAAAATATAAAATAATAAAAAATATTATATGTCGGCCATAATCTACTATATTAATAATAAAAATATTTTTTGGTTTGAATCAAATCAATGGCTATATATAAGACACACCAAAGTTGATAGCTTCTTGAGTGCAATACTTAAGAAGAGGTTTGCACCTCGAGAGATTTGATCCCTCTCGGCCCTTGATAGAGCCTAGGATTTGGATCTATGCTGGTTGATGATATTATCATATGGCATAATGTAATTAATAGCGTTAGATACTCATTTTTTTTCCAATCATTTTGTTGGTTTGATTGAAATATGTAAGAAACAAGGGGAAAAGGGACAAACCATCAATATGTAGTATCCCTAGCAAGGGGGTTCAGCATTAGGATGCCTTTCTAAAGACATTGTAAAATAACCAAGCCAACCTATAAATTTTGTGGTTAGTGGTATAGATAGACAAAGAGTCAAAAATGTGTGTCAGACCAAGGATCTATATTTTGAATTTTGAGATCGAAGTATAAAGTATCAATCCCTAAAAGAGTGGAACATCTTCTAAAATATTAGTGGGGATAATAATTTCTCCTCCTTTTTTACATGAACAACAAGGTTCCCCACAACTGAGGGATGGGTCAGTGCTTTCGAACATACGCAAGAATAATCGAGAGGCATGCTCACTATGGAATCCCAGATAGTATAATTGCATTGTAAGGCATTTTCCCTCTCCTAGTCTTATGTTTTCCACCACAACTTTTTTGGTTGATAGTCGTTCGATGTGTTAGACGACCAATGGAGTATCATCTATCGTCCATCGTTGCTGACGAATGACATATCAACTGGTCACAAACCCAGCACATAAAATGCTACCATTAGTCTTCCATCTCGTTACTCCATTTTCCTTCGTTTCTCCTTCTTTGCTATTCTGTTTCTGCAACTCTACATTGTTGACCACATCTCGACCCAACATGAATTTTCTTCCCATCGTTGCTCGTTCAAGCCTTTGAGGTATCCCTGTAAACCTTACCAAAGGCACAAGCTCCCAACAACTCCATCTTATTGAATTTTTTTTTGTCACATTACACGTTTGTAGGAGATTCAATGAGGAGCATATGATGAGGCCACCTACAATATGCCCTTTGTCATCGCTAGCTCTTAGCAAAATCTTGAATGTAAGCATCACTACTTTTGTTCAATGTAGTTTCAGATTTTGGTATTATTATATGCATGTTATGATCTTTGCTACTGTTATCTTTGTTCTTTGTCTCTATTTCCCATCAAACCTGGTGTATACATTGATGGTAGTGTTTGCCTCAGTGGGATTAGTTACTGGTTTCAAGTCAAAAACTAGAGGTGGGTATTGGTCTCTCACTGGAGAATTTGAAATAGGCTTTCGAACATGCATTTTTGTAACTCTTCAATGAATTATTGCTTGATCACATTCATCATCCTGGCAATTCCTTGTAGGATGCTCTTTACATATTTCATATACCAATGCAGAGTGTGATCTCACAACATTGTATGAGCTCGTGCATTGGATCCGGACAGTCTTGTTGGGAATAATACGGATGGGTCAAATGTTATATCCAAAGTAGAGAATAATGGTAGTAGGAAGGGTCACCGAGTAATCAAGGAGAAAGCAATACAACTGCAGAACTTAAGCGACAATTGCCATTCCCACCCTTAAGCTAAGTCGAGTTCATATTTGTTTGTTGTGGATAATCGAAAGGCATTGAAGGCATGAAATGTTTCAGATATTAAATTTGTATAACGATGCAATGATAAAAAACTTACAACCATTACAAAATGTTCCACAATTAAATTGGATCTTTGTATATTTCGAATAAATTTCAACCAATAACTTGGAATATCTCATCACCTAACTTGGAAACCAACATAATGGCAGTTAAATCTAGTAGGTCGGCTGAATAGACACCCGATTGAATAAGTCAACAAACCCGCGAGTCGCGACACAATCAAGCTAGCTCGGGGAGTATAATAGCCTTGCTAGTACTATACATGCAATATTCAAACACAATGCATGCTTATGTATCCCTAGAGCTACTCATTTCTCTTTAGAATGATCTGAAAGTTTGGGCAACCTCACATTTACTATGTTTATGATTAATAGATATGGTGTTGCCCTACTATTGCCACAAATTAGTGTTTTGCAATGCTTTAACACTGCCATTATCTATATTACACATTGTCCTATACATAATTTTATCAAATAATATGTATATCTCAATTTGTTAATAAAAGTGTTAAAAGTTTAAAAAACTAAAAAAAAATGATATCATGGTTGTGATAATTCCTTCCCATAATTATTATTAGCAAACCCGTAAACATTTTCGATTTCTATATACACAGACCACACATAAACTAACTAATAAATACATGGGCTTGGGAAGAGAAGCAAGATATATACCTGCAAGCAAGGAAGAAGTGTAAGAAATCGATACAATTGAAATGAGAGAAGAGTCACGTGAGAAGATCCTTTGGAATATCTCATCCAAACAGTCCCACAAGTTTTACATTTTTTTTCCAACAGAAAAGGACAACCTTATATATTATAAAGTCGTGTCTAAAAGATAGCCTATTACATCCTCCAAAGAGACTTTGAAACAAGAATAATGCATTGAAATCGGGATGAAACAATCCCAAGTCAAAAATCATGTCAAAACCTAGCAAAAAGCTCCACAAAACAGTCCCACAGTTGAGGACAATCCAGGAAACACAAACAGCATCGAAGATATAGGAACAATGTACAAAATATCACGACCCCAAGAGAAATAAAAAGTATCTGATAACAGTCACCAAAGAGACATACAAATCATAAAAGCAAAACCAGAGATAAAATCCCCAAAGGAGAGACTGATCGAAGGACTAGTAACATTCCAAAGAACCCTTCGCTACGATTCCTTCACTTGTGGTTTCAATCTAGAGAATCGAACCCGACTCCATCTGGATTGCCAATTTTGAAAGAGCGTCAGCATAGGAGTTAAATTCCCGAAAAATGTGATGGCAAACCAAATCAAGAGCATAATCCAACAAACATCTAACTTTGCCAAGCCAGTGTGACAGCGACAAAGACTGGAGGTCGCTTCTCTTCATAGCCCAAACAATAATAACCAAAGAATCGCCCAAGGTCTGCTGCAGTATAAAACCATGATCCTTTGCAAAATATAAAAGCCCCCAGAGGGCCAAGAGTTCTGCTTGGGTATTGGAGCCAATGCCCGCACACATACGCAAACTGAAAAAATGATTCCTCCCCATCAAAATCACCATGCATGCACCACACTTACCTTTCTGTTCAGCACCGTAAAAAAAATCGACATTCTCAACAGCATCTAGACAAGGGAAACGAATGTTGCGAGAACGGATATTTGGGTTGGGAACAATAATCAAACCAAGGGATGACAAAGTCTACTTCACAACCCGTCCATAATCAATATGAAACCCCTGAAATATACTGCCATTCCTCATGCACTAGACTACCCATAAGCAATGAAAAGCACACTCCAAAGGAATAATAGGGTGTCTCTAAACATTTTGAAGAAAGCGTGATAGATCAAAAGCACACCACACCCAGGGAACTTTAAAGGAATCATAGATCAGTGACCACAGATACCGAAAACCCTGGCATAAGAAAAAGAGATGTTCAACAGACTCCGACTCCTCCAGACAGAAAATGTATCTGCTCAGACCCTGATAACCCCTCCACTAAAGATTGTCCCATGACAAGATTTTGTGATTAAGAGAGAGCCAAACAAAACACTTGATTTTTCTTGCCACCTTTTTCATCCACAGAATAGAATGCCACCACGACGTCTGATAGGAGAAATAGACTTTTAGTAACGAATCATAGGCCATCTTGGCAGTGACTATTCCATTTTTTAAATTACCTGCCCAAACCAAAGTATCGGGATCAGAATTAAGTGTGATGCCCGCCTCCCTTAACTAAACCAGGAAAACCTCCCACTCCCCAGCTACCAAACCAGTCAGGCCCAAGGAGAGGGTCGACTTCCACCCCGAGAACTGAGAGCCATAGACCACCGCAACCTGATTCAAAACATAAATGTTTTGAGCATGCAGACTTGACAGAAGGTTATCAGAGAAAATACAATGATTCAGCCCCGTAATCTGGTCGCAGCCAATAGAAATATTATTTTTGCTTCCCACCATGCAGTAAAGCTCTTGAAGAATACAGGGCAGGGCAGAACACAGACTAAACCATATCACCGATGAATGCCTAGGAAAAGGTAAGGGATCCTGTAGCCACACACAAACATCCATTCTCTTCATGTATTTTGACTTTAGGATAGAGCACCACAGGTTTGTGCAGGTTAGACCTCGCCACAAAGATTTAGCACAAAGAGCAGTATTGAACAACCCCAAATGCTTTAAGCCCCAGCCACCCCACAAGGTTGGAAATGATAAGGACCTCCAGTTTGTCAAATGATGTTTCCAGGTGTTTTGTGCAGCCCTCCACAAGAATCTGAAGATAGATTTGCGGAGAGAGACCAACAAACCCACAGGAACCTTGAAAAGGCCAAAGCAATACATAGGGATAGATTGTAACACCGCTTTGATAAGATTTAAGCGACCACCTAAAGAAATCCAATTGGAGGACCAACGACTAATACGATAATGAACCTTTTTATAAGCCACTCCCAATCTAAGCAGACATAAGAGTTAGGTTTGAGAAAAAAAACCAGATACGTAAAACCTTCCTTTAAACCACTGCTGTGAACAGAGAACAAATCCTCAATAAGTTGAACCGTGGGCTCATCCATCCCAAAATGTCTGAAACATGATTTTGTAATACTAAAGGTCATACTCGATGCATGACAAAAAACATTCGTAATTCCTTTAATATAAAGCCACTCTGCATAAATCCCCTTGCCAAAAATGATAATATCCTCAACAAATAAAGTATGGGAAAGAAAGATAGTCCCTGAAACCTTAACGCCACATATCAGCTTGTCCTCCTTAGCTTTCCTGAGTTGCAAGCTCAAACCTTCAATGATGAGAAGGAATAGACAAGGGGATAAAAGACACCCCTACCGCAACCCCCAAGAGCCTTTAAAAAACTCCGAGGGGGACCCATTGATCAACACAACAAAGGAAGTCGTATTCACGCAAGACATAATCCATTTAGTGACATTCATGAGAATGTCGATTTGCAAAAGAATCAAATGCAACATGGATCTATCAACCTTGTCATACGCTTTCTCCAAGTCCAGTTTTAATACCATCACTGAGAGCTTTTTGAGTTTGATCGAGTGAATGGTCTCTTGAACGATGCCTGTCGCATCCAGTATTTGTTTGTATGGAAGAAAGCCAAACTGCTCATCAGAGATATACTTACCCAAAGATGCCTTCATCCTACCAGCAATAATTTTGGAAACCAGTTTGTACAATAAGTTGCATAGAGCAATATGAGGAAACTCCGCAAAGGAAGTAGGCCTATCAATTTTTCGGAATGAGAGTCAGATAAGTAGTATTCAAACTATCAGGAATAATACCAGACATTATGGAATCCTCAATCGCCAGAACAATCTCCGGACCAAATAGTTCAAAGAAGTGCAAATAAAATTTCGAGGTCCACCCATCTGGGCCAGGACTTTTGTCTCTCGCAAAAGCCCTAAGAGTACCTTCCACTTCACTGAGTGTAACAGGCAGATCCAACAATTGACCCTCCTCAACAGAGAACATAGACAGATACAATTTTACAACCTCCAACTGATCAATAGTGCTGGTAGACTTTGGATCCTTATACAGGCCAGAGAAATAGGATATGGCCTCTTCTTTGATGGAGTCAGGATCCGAAACCGAGAGACCAAATGCATTCATAGTCTCCCAAATGGAGTTGGATAAAATTATTTCGTATTCTCGTCTCCCACCTTCAATCAGATGGCCCTACTTTTAAGCCAAAGAGATTCTTCCTTTAGAGATAAGATGATCTGTCTTTGTCTAAACAACTCTTTAAGCGCATCAGCCTTACGAGTGCAAAATTCACCCCCCTCGGGATCACCATCAATGGTTCTGATCTCATCTTCAATAGAGCAGAGTGTATCCTCCCCCTTCTTGTTTTCAACCAATTCCCAAGTACTAACAACCCTGCGCAACTTAGACAGTTTAAAGAGCAAAGACTGAAATGGAGAGTAATGGGTAGGCACCACCGAGTGTAAAGAAGCCTAGTGAGAAGTGATCAAAGAATTAAAATCCTCCACAGCCAGCCACCAGGAATTAAACTTAAAAGGATAACAAACTTTGTGCAAACCGAAGTCCAGTTGTAAGACCACGGCTTTATGGTCAGAGATCCTCGTCAAGTAGTGTTAACACCTAAAACGACCAATCTTTTCACACAGAGCATCTGACATAAAAAATCTGTCTAAACATTTTGCAATGCCACCAACACCACTCCGACCATTTGACCAAGTCGGAGATAGAACCCCAGGTGCAATGTCCACCAAATGTGCTTCCTCGAAAAAGTTTAGAAAATATTCAGCCATAGGATCAATAAATCTCCCAGCTCCCCAAACTTCGTCTGCCGACCAAGTAAAATTCAGTTCTCCCGCCAAAAACAGATTAGGGAGAGAGATCAGACCAACATCCTTTACTCGTTCCCAAAAAGTCATTCTATCAGAATAAGGGTCATAAACATTAAGTAAATGAACCTGCTCCTCAAAGCCCTTTAATCTCCCACGCAACAAGATACCTGCATAGGTGTGAAAGGAACTTAGATCTGCCAGTAAAGGGTTCCAACCCACCATTGTACCACCTAAATGACCACAGGCATCCACGGCAGATACAAGCCAACCTAGATGCAACTTTAAAAAGAACTCACAAGCATCAATACGTGATGACATAGTTTCCTGAACAAAAACGACCATAGGACTCACAGAATCAAGAAGTCTTTTAACAGCGGCGCGTTCTGTGCCCCCGCCTAGCCCCCCAAATATTGAAGGATACAATATTCATGGCGTAACCACCTGAGAGGCCGCATTTGCTCTAATGGCCAGGGAAGAGGAAGACACAGAAACATCAGGAAGACCCCGAGAGGTTAGAGACACAATCTTTGGATTAATAAAAGATTGCTCTCTTATAGCACCCTTGGTACCCCTCATATCCTTAGCAGGTCTTTTCTTTTTTTTGACGGTAACAAAACCTCTATTAACAGAAGGTAAGGGAAGGATATCAACTGATGGATAATCCACCAAGCCATAAACATGATTAGGACAATATGGCTGACAGACTGAAGGGGACAAGTGTGACACCCCAACATCAGAAAGAGGAGACGTGACAAGAGAAGGAAAAGGGTTGTCGGGGACAAAAGAAGGAGAGATGGAGATAATAAGGCTATCCGGAGGAGCAACGAGTAGTGGTGGAAAGTCTGAAGCATACCGAGCCCCAACCAAGCCCCAACCAACAAGTCCTCCCTAGTAATTTATTTCGATCACTTTTGTTACTCTTGTCTTTGACTCTGCATAGTTTACTATGTATTTTAATGTTGTGCAATAAATAATAGTAGCTTTACTTTACTTTTTAATATTTATTTTTTTAAATAATTAAATTTTTTTATTTTTCATTGTCTCTCTTTTTTTTCTACCAAAAATAGTATTTGAATTAAATTTTCTTCATCTCTAACTACATTTTTTTCCATTATATAAAATAAAGCCATTCTTGTCTTTTCTTTTCTTTTTTTATAGCTCAAATATATAATTTTTTTTATTATTATTAATTTTTGAAAAATTGCAGGTTTGGTTAGGCTATTGCCTAATCAACCAATTACACAAAGAGCAGATAGTACAATTCGAGAAGATCCAATTTAGTACATAGATCTTGAATTTTAAAAATGCTTCATTCCCGATCACACCTTGGTGAACCTCGATTAAGGTAACGGATGAAACGAGCTGGTTTCTCCATTGATATTGAGACTTCCTTGTGACAACAAACAACCTTTATTCGCCAGATAGTCTGCTTGTTTATTTAACTCTCGCATAATATGGAAAGAAACAACACTGTCAAAAGCTTTCAGTGTATTTCGAATTCGCTGCAAGGATTTATTCAATGAAGGATTACTAAAATGATCTTCAAAATTTAACAAATTGATTAGCAGCTCTGAATCTCCAAAAATTTGGCTTGTCTTATATCCAATCTCCTTTGCTATCTGACACGCCTTAAGAAGACTATAGCTTTCAGCTTGATTGTTCGAGCTTATTCCGAGACCCCAACTGAAACAAGTTTCAATCGATCTGTTCGAAGATAGAATCAATCCACCTGCATCAGCAATCCCGGGATTCCCCTTGGACGCTCCATCAAAGAATATAGTGGATGTATCGTTCCTCTTCCACCACATAGAAAAATCTGATGCAATGACACACAAACGCCAGGAAGGGAGAACGTCGGTTTGAATGTTGTCCTCCTATCACCAATCACACTGGATCCCATCCACGCGGATACTTCTGGAGAAAGAGAGGAGAGTGAAACCATTTTTCCAACTGATTCCAAAATGAGAGATTTCACTTTGGCCGTTGCGATCTCTGAATTCGAAGTCTTATTATTAAATATCCAATCATTTCTATCCAACCACACCTTCCACCATATACATTTTGGCAACGATTGCCAGATTTTGTTCCAATCTGCATTTTTATCTCTTTTCCCAGGATTCTGATCTTTCCAGGAGTTGAACAGATGGATGACTGCTATTTGAGATGGAGCAGAGAGATTCAAGCCACGAAGGACCCTTTCCCACACTGATTGAGTGAAAATACAATCAACAAAAACGTGATCTGATGTTTTAGAGGCAGAGTTGCAGAAGCAGCATCTAAATTGTCCAAGGAATCCACGTTTATTCAAATTTTCTCCATTCAGATCCCTTTTGTGCATGAGTAACCAAGTGAAGAAAATCACCTTGGGAAGACTGAATGGTGACCAAACAGACTTCCAAAGGGCAGGGGACAAAAACATGGCTTGAGGAGGTTGTAAAACAATGAATCCTTATGTAGCTGTATAGATACCAGACCGTCCCCACCCCCATCTGTCCTTAGAAGAACAATGAACTGGTGCTAGGAATGAGAGCTTTGTTATCAACAAATTATTTTGAGGGAGAAGAGGTTCTGGAATCTCCGAAAATGACCAACCTACCCAATTCCAAGTGTTATCCCACGAACATATGTCTGCAAGTCAAAGAAGGCCTTTGTTGACTAAACATAACTTGATCTCATTTAATGAGTTTAAGTAGGGTAGAGGGGGCTTCCCTAAGATGTTGTCTTCCCACAGAAAAATCCTCACCCCATTGCTAGGAATTCGGTAAGTTGTTGCTGAATGAGATCTATTCCTCTTCTACATAAGTTCCAGATTGTTGTGCCTGTAGGTGTGTTCTCTGTTTTTAAGTTTCTCAAAGAACCTCCCTTTAGATATTTCATCCAAAGGATCTTTCTTACCAGATTCTTTTTATCTACAAACATTTGCCATATAATTTTCCCTCCAAGAGCCAGATTTGCCAAGCCAGGATCACGAATTTGCAATCCACCTTCCATAATTGGTCTTTTGAGAATTTCTCAGCTTACCAGATGCAACTTGCTCTTATTTCCTTTGCCACCATTCTAAAGAAAGTCCTGAAGAAGCTTGGAAAATCTGAGACATGATAGACTTGGGAGCAAGCAACAGAGAGGACTCGAAGATGGGGAGGGCAGAAAGGACCGTCTTTATCAACACCAACTTTCTAGCTTTTGTTAACCATTGACCACCCCATGATATTATTTTGGCTTTTATTTTACTTATAACTTCAAGCCAAAGCGAAGGAGGGCTTGGTCCCAAGGTTAATGGAATACCTAGGTAATTGATTTTGTCCCACTTATCAAAACCAAGGAAACCCAAGGAATGAGTTGTTCGAAGGATTGTCGGGTGGTCTACATTCCAACCATATACAACGCTTTTTCTTTTGTTAATCCGAGCTCCTGAAATTAAGCAGAAGTTTTGTAGTATTTCATTGAAGTCCCAACCTATCTTTAATGAGGCCCCTCCTAAAAGAAGAGTATCATCCACAAAAAGGGCATGATTTATAGGGTCCACTCCTCTTACTGTCTTAATGCCTAGAATAGAACCTACCTCCATTTCTGTTCTAAGCTTTCTGCTTAGGGATTCAGCCAATAAGATATAGAGGAAAGGTGACAGAGGACATCCTTGACATAGTCCTCTTGTAGCTTGGAAAAAATCCACTGGTATACTATTAACAAGGGGCATTATCTAGGGCCTTTCAGTGTAAGCTTTTATCAAGCTAATAAACTTAGCACTAAAACCAAAAGAGAGAAGGACTTGATAGAGGAAGGAAATATTAACACGATCGAAGGCATTTTTCATATCCAACTTGATTATCATTCCTTTCTCCTTCCTTTGGAAACTGGAATGAAGGGCTTCTTGTACTTGGATCACATTATCTACAAGATGCCTTCTTTTTACAAACCCTCCCTAAATAGGAGAAATCAAATTCCCTAACAAAGGCTTGAGTCTATTAGCAAAGAGTTTGGCCAGGAGCTTATATGAGGCATTACAAAGCGAGATTGGCCGAAACCTGTCAAAATTTTATGGATTAACTTCCTTTGGAATTAAAGCAAGGAAAGTGGAATTGGTAGACCCTCCCACTTTAGTTTTTTTATGAAAGATTGTTACCATGCGAAGTAAATATGTTTTTATAACATTCTAGCAAACTTTGCAAAAATGAATTGAGAAACCATCCGGCCCAGGGGCTTTATCCGGCTCCATTGCCCAGATGACGTCCACTATTTATTTTTCAGAGAAAGGCTTCATTAAGCCAACATTTAACTCTGCACTGACTAAAGAAGGGATGTTAGACAAAAAATGAGCAGTCACTTCATCATCAAAGATGTCATCCTCCTGGAGCAATTGTTGAAACTGCCTTTGTGCAGCCAACTTTAATTGCGCGTGACCTTTAATGATTTCCCCCTCACTTGAGGAGATTTTCGAAATGTGATTACGAGAGAGTCTAGTTCTGCATTGTATGTGAAAGAAAGCATATTTTTTTATCTCCCACCTGCAACCAAAGACTACGAGACTTAAGACGAATATACTCCTCTTCCTGGCGAAAATAGTGGAAGGAGTTTAATTGAGCGGACTGCTCAGTAACCAGGTGTAATTTGGTAATTTTTGTTTCCTCCATTCCTAGTTGAATCTCTGCTAACACCTGCACTTTATCTTGTCTGCTGATCATTGGAGTTGTGAGAGGTTTGTTTGCCCAATTTTGAAGGCATACTTAGTACACTTAAGTTTCTGCTCCTAGACATAGCTGGGTGATCCTTCTACAAATTGTGACTAAGCTTGTGTCACTGTTTCCCAGAAGCCATCTCTCTCAATCCAAAGAGGACTGAAACATAACGGAATAGGGCCTATGTCTTCCTCTTCTTCTAGCAGCAGGGAAATAGGGTGGTGGTCTGATGTTAATTTTGGCAGAATTTTGGAAGAGATTAATATTTTCCCCTCCATCAAAGAGCTTTAAACCAGAAACCTATCTAGTCAAGCAAAGATATTGGAAGCCCCTCCTTTATTATTGGTCCAAGTGTAACGACCTTAGGTTTGAAGTCAAGAAGATCCCGAGCATGGTTCAAAGACTCCATTGTATCATGAAAAGGATCTTTACCCCGAACACCTCCTTTTTCCTCTTCAGGGTCTAAAATTATATTGAGATCCTCTGCTACTATGATATTTACGGGAGTGTAGATTTATAAGAAATCTAACAGAGAATACTAGCAATCCTTTTTTCCTGAAAATTTACTGGGACATATAGATTAAACAACGCCATGGAAATCTTACTTGTTATATGTTGAAGTTCTGTAAAAATCCAGTGTTGGGTTGCAGATGAGCCTTTCAGAAGAAACTTGTCCTCGGACCATAAGGTTTCAAGACCACATGAAGTAGCTCGAGCACTGATCGCCTTGCCTGCATTCTTTTTCCACTTTGTTCTGCTTAAGGATAGAAGAAATTCCTCTTCTATCTTTGTCTCTTGAAGCAAGAGAATATCAGAAAGTTCCATTCTTAATAGATCTTTAAGTGCTTCTGCTTTGATTGGATTCCCCAATCCCCTGCAATTCCACGAGATGATCTACATTATTTACTCGAGAAAGAGGGAGTTAATCCTCCCTTTAGGGGTCTAGACCGCTTACTTCTACCTATTGACATTTCAATTGTATACTGAATACCCTGCGTCTTTAATCTCTCTGCCTCTTCTTCTCTGACCTCCTTTCGAGACTTCCTTCCTGCCTTTTTGGAGATTTGCTCAATAGAATCTTCTTCAAAAGAACTAGAGTTATCTACCAGTTTCTTCTTGATGATTTCTGCATAAGAGGGAGAAGGAGAGGCGCTTGTTGGAGAATCATGTTTTTCCTGCAAGATTGCATCTATGTAAGGAATTTCTAAGATTGTTGTTCCAGATTGGTCCCATTGTCCAGTATTTACTTCAACTTCTTCTTCCTGCACAATTAAACACTGCACTTCGCCCTCTTCAAGAACAGGTAAAATTTGATCTTCATATGAGCTTAGAACAACAAAAGGGTTTGATGAAATGATGAATTTTTTTGCAGCCTGAAGTTTAGGAAGTCTCTTCCCATTAAGAATGTCTCCATTCCTTGTCTTTCCTCCTTTACCTTTCATTTTATTATCCCATTTGGAAATACCTGCTTTCTGAACTTGAGTCCATTGATCAACCTTCTCTTTTTCGAGTTCTTCCTCTGATTTTTTCTTACAATTTCATGCAAAATGGCCATATCCATGGAAATGAGGGCACTTGAAAGGGAGTTGTTCATAATTGAGCTCCTGTGTGTGTGACCATTCAACTATTGTTAACTTGATCACCTCGGGTAGCCCTATCTCCAAATCTACTTCAACACATATTCTTGCACACGAATATTGTTCTTTCCTTTCTGCCCTATCGATATATTTTCCTAACTTGTTCCTGATGGTCTCCAGAGAGTCTGAATTCCAACAATGTAAAGGTAAATGGGGTGGCCTTACCCAGACAGGAACGACTGAAGATATGTACTGGGTAGGATCGAAATCTGGAGTCCACTTATTCAGATAGAGTCCCCGAGGGCCCATGAAATATGGACCGTTTCGAAAGATGAGATCATGATCTTTGGCTGAATAAAAAAACAAAGACATAGTACCCTCTACTAACTAGATGGTTTCAGATTGCTTCAGAAATCAGGGGCCTCCAATTTCGTTGAAGCCATCCATCGATTTGCCTTAGGAGAAGGCCAGAGGCCCGTAAATTTTCCAATGAGCCCAGGCTTAGGCATATTCAATGTAGTCCAACGAGGTCGTTCAATAGGCAATTCAACAGAGGGAATATTGTTTGCTTTCTTCACAATTTTCTGCATATTTGGGATACCTTTCCTCTTGTCGCATGAGGAAACCAAGCGTTTAAAGGCATCTATCTCAGGAGGAAGAGGAGGGGGAGGACCCCTTCCGATGTCCATGGGAGAAGTCAGAAGGCCATTCAAGGCACGCAGCCAATGTTACTCTGCAGCTCCTGTAAAACAACAATCTCCTGTCTCAAGATCCGAAACTATCAAACAGATCTGCTTGCTTCAGGGTCGTCTAAGCCACCAAGACCTGTCCAAGCAAGATCAAACCAGAGCAATCTCCTGTCTCAAGATCCATATCTGACAGATCTTCCTGCTTCAGGGTCATCGAAAGCCACCGAGACCAGTCCAGGAAATGGAAAATTTCAAAATCTTCTTGGAGCGGTCACCAATCTTTCAACACATCACCCAAAAACACCATTGTTATCTTTTTAATAACCCATTCTCAAGCTAAATTGCAACTACCCAAAATGGGACATTCATAAGAAAAAGTATTATATAAATAAATAAACTTACAACATATGTGAAAAGTGAGCATCTAATCGAGTTGTTTGGTGATAATGTATTGATATATTTTGTTATAGTTTTATTCAATTTTAAACATTTTATAATCATTTGTTAATTTTAAAGCTTTTGATAATTAAAAATAACCCCCAAAAAAGTTCAACAATAATATTAATTTGATTCATTTAAAAAAATCAAACCTAAAATTGCTCACTCTAACACCAAAAATTTAAAATTAAAAAAAAAACCAAACCTAAAATTGCTCACTCTAACACCAAAAATTTGTACCAATTCCTTAAATTTTCATAATAAACCATAGTAACACACTTCCTTAAATTTGTACCAAGTGTTTAAATTGTCATAATAAACCAAAGTAGCACAATGTACACAAATTATAAACATATAATACAACTCCAATACATGCATGTATCCAAAATCATGTCCTCTTCAAATAAAGACGATATTGAGTTTTATATAAACTAGCAATTGTACCTAGGGGTGCAATAAAAAAAAGCCGTGTTGCAAGCTAAGCAAGGAGATGTAGATATATACAACAAGACATTATATTCTTCACATAATTGGCCATTACATTATTGGCTTTTCAAAAGTAATCATGAAAAGTACTCTTCTCTCATCCACATGAGAATGGATTGTTAGTTTTTGTAGTTCTTATGTTACAATCAAGTAACATTGCATAAATTTATGGATGTATCTACTATCTTGTTGCTTATACTAATGATTGTCAAATTCCAATTTATTAATAAAATCTTTGTAGGCATACTTACATCCTTGTCTTGACACGCTTAATCATTCTCATTCTATTTTTTTATTCATTCAACTTTATAACAAACTATATATATATTAAGGACTCTACATTTTATTAATTGTTGATTATACTAGTGATTGTCAAATTCCAATTTATTAATAAAAATCTTTTTAGGCATACTTACATCCTTGTCTTGACACGTTTAATCATTCTTTTTCTATTTTTTTATTCATTCAACTTTTTAACAAACTATATATATATATATATATATAAGGACTCTACATTTTTTTAACTTACATATTTTTGATGAACTTTTATAAGGCATACAATTAGCTTTTTGATGTACTATTTGTAAAAGCAAACTAGCTGCTAGTATGAATTTTTCATGCTCTATAGCATAAAGCAGATTAATGAACAAAAGGACTTCATTTTACAAAAACGCTCACAGCTAAAAGATTAATATCTCACATAGCATTTTTTTTACAATCATCACATGCACGACACATAACAAAAAAATTTGCATTATGCAATTTGACAATATCATTTTTTTATGCTTAACTGACTTAATTTTCGACTAAAAAATCTAATGCACAACTTACTTCAATTTGGATTATTCACATAAGTTTGCTTTTGCTTGCCTTGTCGTTAAAATTTTTACTAAATTGACCCCTAGGGTAATGCTTTATCTCATGTTTGATTCTTAGAGCACTTGGATCATATGGTATGCCTTGTTACTAAGCCTAGGGTGGCATGCATTGAATAGAGGAAACTTCATGATATATGGTTCACGATTTGAACACTCCTCTTTGCACATCTTTCTAAGAGATCTACCCTTCCAAGTGTTGTTTTGGATCCACGTGTTAATGTGCATATAATAACTTGTAAAACCCATCATGACTCTCAGATGTCGTAGTGTCTAGCTCTAGCTTCTTAGATACCATCATTGTGCTTGAATCCCATACCATATAAAGTTTGTACATACACTTCTGCAAAATGGTTGAAAAGAAAAAGAGACTCGACATAATATTCAACATGTAATAATGAATACATCAAATATGAAGTCCCCTTACATAGGGATACAAATGTTCAACACTAGATATGTAGGCCATAAAATCAAGACACTTCAAGATACACACACGCACACAATTTCAAAACACCAAGGCATTGGAAAGGCATGAGATTCCTCACTCTTATATACCCTGTGCTCATATCTTGTAGAGAAATGAGCATTGGTGCTTCGTGATACTATTGGATCATCCTTCACACCCATCCCCCAAAAATAATCATCATCAAATTCTATGGCAAAATTTCCACTATCAACTCCAAGAAGGGATCAATTGCATCTAGACAATGAGATATGCATCAAGGATTTTGTTCAACAACTGGTTGTGCATAAGTGAAAGGTTGCGATGCATGAAGACAAGATTGTTCAACCATTGTTATTCCAAGTAGTTTCTCTTCTCCATGTGAATGCGTTCAATGACAGACAAATTACGCTCACTCTAAAACATTGCAAATTTGACTAATTGCATAATTTTTGCACTTGAGGGCATTGTCCACCAAATGCTTCACCCCAATTTTCTATGATAAATCAAACTCCGAATCAACTATCTTCATTGTAGCTTCAAAAACTCCAAATGCTCACAATCAATGAAAGAAAGAGGTGTGAGGAAAACATGGGAGATGTTTGTATATAACAATGATCTAATAGCCCCGAGGGTTAGCTTAATTGATCTTGAGCCAAACGTGAGATCTCTCCCCCAACAGTAGGGAAGGTCACAAGTTAGACTCTCTTGATCCCATTGGAGTGAGGCTCCGTAATTATGGCCGACAGCTTACCTCATTTACCATCCATGAAAGTACTCAATGAAAGTACTCAGAGTGTTCCCCAAGATTTCTTCCATCGAAAAAAAAAATAGCAGTGATCTAAGGTTTGCGAGGTGGGCTTTAATTTCCTTTTTGCTTTTGACTTTCCTCTTCTTTTTGTTTCAAGCATGTGCACATTTAATGGTATATTTTGTCATGAATTCATATGTTTGGGATTAAACCAACATATTGCCCCATTTCAAAGCCTAATTCAACACCCATACCCACTAAACCGGTCCAAACGATCCAATTCAAATCCGATTTGGCCAATATAATATTGAAAAATCTAAGCTCATAACTCAAGTGAGCCAACTGTTGAAGAATATACTTGATACATCGCAGAGTTGGAAGGGTTGAAGCCCATAAAACAATTTTGCAAACTCTTTTCAATAAGCCCAAGGGTAATCAGCTACACCCCCCCTAAATATTTTGTAGCTGTATAGAACAAGTAAAACTCAAACAGTTAGAAGCAGGAAAGACACAGATTTAAAAAACAATATAAAAAATTAAAAAATTGGCAATAGAACCAGAAGATCTTGACAGCATCAAGGATAGTAAAGTTCTTTAAAATAGTGAAAAGGAGAATGGACAAATCTCCTTTCACTGCTCTGATCATCTTTTCAGTAGTATATTTGCAGATCAAGACCAAATAATGTTTAGATTTTGGCTTTATTTCAGATATTATCTTAGGATCGTAAGGTCCATATTTTGCATGAAAGTAAAGACTGTTTTTTGGTTTTTTGTATCCTTATCTTTCTTAGAGTTTATACAATTTTTTTACTTGCAGAATAAGTATAATTTCCGAATACTATTCTATTCAAAATAAAAGTTACAACAGTTTCCTCATTGACAGATGCCAAGCATTATCTATCCACCCTTGGAAATTTGATCCCCTAATAATTGCAATTGGAAAGCTGAGGTACAGACTACCCATGTATTGCTGACACAAGCTATGAAGTAAGTGTATAACTAATACATTTCTAAAAACCCCTGATATAGCTCTATACCAAATAATATTGAACTTGAAAAAGAAGAAAAGAACAATTTAAATGGGATTACCTGAGGACACAACTTGTAATTTGGCTATACTTCTGTAAAACAATTTCAAAAAATAAAAAAAATAAGACCCATTGCTTATTCCTCTGACAAGGAGGTTTCATTTAACATCTAGATTCATCATTATCAGAATTTTATTTTACAACAAAAGATGATCTTAAAAGAAAATCCCGGTTACAAGAATAGTTTACCTCCAATGGAAGAGTTGCAATCAAGGGTGCACATAACTCAACCGTCAGGGACTTTTCAGTTGGGACAAATACTGACTTAACCTGCACAATTGTGATCAGCAATACCAATTTTGAAACATGTTACCACAGTGAAGATCCAAAGCTAAATGAGACAAAGTAGAATGATATAATCAGTAGTTAATGGTAGCTACTCAGTACCCAGAAAACTCATGTACCTATACAAAGTTCCTGATCAACAAGAGAACAATAAAATTATAGCAGTACATTTGCAAGAATTACGCTACATAGAAACCTAAATAATATAGTAGCTATTAGGGTACCTTGTCCCAATTTTCTTCGATTTCAATGCCTCCGCACTCTAAAAAGCTAATGGTTGAACCGAGGCGCTCTGACATGATCGACATATAAAACTCATCATCATGAGGTACAAATGGTTCCACAATAAATGTTGATATAGGTGCCCTTGCACCCCCCATCTCAACCTGAAAAACATCAAAATATTTTATGGCTAAATACATGTTTATGTATTTACGATCAACAATCACAGTTGAAAAAAATGACAATCCATTACCTCCTTTCCTAGGCGTTCCTTGACAAATGCAATAACCTGGGATAGGTCCAGATTCAAGGCTAGCAAGCCACTCTTTCCTCGCTTTCCGAACAACATGTCAGGCTTAACTACAAGTCTGCTCGAGGATAGCCATGGTTCTCTGTCTGCTAGTTCATTGAAATCAGTCGATTCTGTTACCTGTAACATCAAGAAAATTGGAATGAATTCAGTATTAGACTCATATTTCCCAATAGCTTGGGTGTAAAAGTAGCAAAAGGAAGAACGGCTGAAGTATGCCATAGTCTGTATATATTGATAATTTTAAGATGTATTAATCTCTCTAGATTTGAAATGGAATCCTTTGTACCATTGCATTTCCAGTTGCCTCCAACGAAGAACTTCTCGGTGCCCGCGATGGTGACAACTCCGCGACAAGCATTGCCGACGGCTTGAACATTCCTCTGCATTTGAGCAAATAAGCAATGCCTGGAATCCTAGAATCCTTATCAAACATAGAATCCAGGTGTCTCAATCTAGCAAACTCAGATCAAACCGTTGGCGAGCGTTTGAGAAAACAGACTTCATGTAGCCAACGTGGACTGTCGCGGCGCTGGAGCTGATTGCCATGGATGCCAGATCCTCCCACCGTCAAAGTCTAATTTCTCAAAAATTTATTAAAAATTTAAACGTTATTAATAATGAAAATAGAATAAAAATAAAATAGAATAATTTTTGTTACACATTTACTTTAAGTGTCCTCTTGCATGAATCCCTCCTAGCATGCAGTTCACGTGGCATCCATCCATTAGCACCTGTGGGAGGTAAGGATACACTAAAAATACAACCTACCTCTCTCATTCAATTTTTCCACCCATTTTTTTCATCGATAGTTTGGAGTGGTGGTTGCTCAATGCCCCCTCCTCACTCCCCAACATGAGGAGCCCTGGGGACTGACGGATACACAGCCCACAGCTCACCCTTTTGCTCTTCTCTCTGCCCCAGCAAGTCATTAGTGGAAGAGGGGTGAAGCATGGAACATCGATATCTTCTGGAGGGTTTCGGCTTATGGAACATCCTTATCTTCTGGAGGGGTTCAGCTTATGAACGCGGCCTACATGGTTTGCATCGCATGGTTATTTAATCCTTCTCATAGCTTCTTTCTCCATGTTGTAGTGCTCCTTCTCTTTTCAGCATGAGACGCGTAGAGCAGAAAATTTGAATGACGAGCTCTTCCTTGGCAACTCTGTCACTTGAACTTGTATTGGAGCCACAGTTGGTGATCACTTGAACTTGTATTGGAGCCATAATTGGTGAGCTTTAGGATTAACCTAAAAATGGATTTTATTTTATTTTGTCATTTTTAAACTGGTTTAATTTTGGTTTACCTTTTTTTAATGGGTGATAAGCTCTTTCTAACAGGTTTGCCGAGGGTAGATAGCGGCCAACTCCTCCTCCCCCAGTGGAAGTGGGAGAAGAAATCCATAACATTTGGCAGTCCTTGAGGCATCTGAAGAAATCCATAACATTTGGTAGTCCCTGCGCATAAGAATAAATCCATAACATTTGGGATAACATTTGGCAATCCCTGGGCTAGGCGTCTGTGATAGAAGAAATCCATAACATTTGGAAGTCCCTAGGATAGGCGTCTGTTAGAATCCAGAGCATTTGTACAGACCATAAAAGAATTCAGGATGGCAATGTATCCAAGGAACCATTTTTTTGAAGGACGAAGACGAAGAGAGGCTAGAGAAGCCTCGCCATTATGGACTCACAGAAATCAGGGCCCTAGTTATTCTTTCACGGATATTACTCTCCTCCAGGTTTCCATTGTTTATTTTCATGTTTTTCCCAGTCTATTACATTGTATTGAACCCTAGACCTTTGCTTACATACAAATCACTCGGTTTTAAGAACTTGATTTTCTTATTAGAAATAGAAGATCCAGATATTTTTTCACGACAACAGTTTTCACTAAGTTCTTTCTGTATTTTGTGCTCTGTATCATAGGACATTCTCGAGGCAATGGGGCAATTTGTTGATGGCTTGAAGTTTGCAGGAGGGACTTGCAGTTTGATGCAGAAAACATTCATTAAAGAGATTACAAAAATAACACACAGGCACAAAGTGAATATGTGGGACTGGCCAGTAATAAACCTAGGTTTTCTTTTAGCTTCTTACATCAGTACTTGCAAAATCTTGTTATGAAATATGCATAAAAGCTTACACATACTCGATTCTATTTCTCCATCTAAATCCCAAGCTGACTTGAGAAGAATTGTGATGACCTGCACAGAGAATTCGAGTATTTGCATAAGAAATCTTCATACACCAACGTCCTTCTTGCCGGGATGATGAGCTGCCTGTAGGGTTTTGGCAATCAATTTCTGCCCGCGTCTGCTTCAAGCTTCGATTGGCATGCTATCACTCTTTTCCATTTTTCTGTAAGGCTTCTTCAATTTCAATCCCTTAATCTTCGCTTTCAGACTGTAAACCAAATTCTCCAAATGGTTCCCCATACCTTCAAAAGCAAAGAAAAACTGAAGCAGATCAACACCATTTACTACATGGATTAATGCTTCAGCATTCATAAAAATTCGCTACTACTCAGTTTTTTTTCATTCCTTTCCTTTCAGATTTGTTTGCTTTCTTACAAATTTCTTACGCACAGTTCACATCTTTTTTGAAGCTTGCGTTATCTCACAAACACAAATGAAACCATGGAGTTAAATATGATTCTATTCATACAGATAGTTATTTTTTATATCGGTTACAAGACCTAAAAAAATAGAAACCAACCATTTGAAAATCTGTGAAACTTTAAAGGCTTTGAACGTAAAATCTGTGAAACTTTAAAGGCTTTGAACGCAATTAAACAATCCTTCATGGCTTATTTCAAAACAAAATTACTAAGAGGAGGACATTGTAGCAATACCCAAATCGCCTGAAATGTTTGGAAAGAACGAAAAAAGCTTCAAAATCCAGACTTCCCTCAGAGTTCTCCCATCTTTTTTTTCAGAAGAAAGAAAGCAAGCACATGCATCACTGCCTAAGAGTGTTGGCATGTGCGATGTGCATTTAAGGGAGCAGATGAAGATCCTAGGTAGCAGATGAAGATCAACGAGTCAGATGGCCCCAATCGTCGGACGAAAGCATCCTACGGCTGAAAATAATAAAAGCATTAAATTCGGGGAGTCGACTCCCACTTGTTGAAACGCCTTACGACGTAAATATTCTTATTGATTGATCACCCTTTACATAAATATAAACATATATATTCAAATGTGTCTTTAGGATAATTTCCATTATATACATAAAGGTCCTCGAGGACATTAAAAACAAGATTAAATTTTGTTATAGCCTACTTAAAACTCAATAAAATTAGAATAAATGTTATTATAGTTTACATAGGCATCCTTTTGATGATGGTAGAGATTTGACTACTTAGAAGACTCTAGAGTCAAGTTCTATTTCAATGGATCCAAAGTGAGGATGAGCTTTACCATCTTTGCGAGAACTACTACTACATCTCAAATAGGCCATGAAGGACATAAAGACAAGCCTAAATACAGAGTGGGCATGAACCATTTTTTATTAGCTAGATGATAAATTGTTGATGCTTGTTGGGTGGTTAAGTTAATTCCTTCAGTATCAGAGTTGGAAAGCAACTTCTCCTTCTAAAATGGTACCCACCTCTCTCTTGGAGTTGCACAGTTGCACATTTAGGCTTGAAAATTAACTTATCCTCTAAAGGAAGGGTAGAAAAACAAAAGAAAGGCAATGAAAATGAGGACACCACTCCATATATGATCTTCCTAAGTAAAATTTGTATTCATTATAGGAAGTGCCATATTCAAAATATGACATTTTCCATTCCATAACTCAATTAAGAGTTTTGAATCACATATAAATTATAAATAAAATATATATGATATTAAATTGTCCCAAATATAAATAAATAAAATAAACACACTTAATGTACATAAAAATTTAGATAATTTAAATAATATATTAAATTTAACATACATATATATATATATATATATTTTAAATTTCCCATAAAAAAGACAATAATATATTTAAAAAAATCAATAATAAATCTTATTAAAATTTCCAACTCACTTATCAAAATAATATTTTTTATTTTTATAATGTTTCATGTTAATGTGTTTGAAGATATAGTTTTAAGAAAGGTAGTTAATTTTTTGGGTAGGTAGCTCGTTTTTGTTTAGAAGTTAAAGATTTTGTGGGACTTGGTTGGGAAGAGACATTTGAGAATCTCTCTACTATATGCCATATGTCATGTATGTTGCTCTAATTCAACTTTCTTCTCTAATAAAAAAATTGATTTTTTTTATAGAGAAAAAAGTGATAACAACATTTTATACAAAATTTTACCTAATGTTTTTATTTTGGAATTGAAAAGATTTGTTTTTATATATATTTGTTTTTTTCTTAAAAATAATAAAAAAATCTTTAAAATTCCATTTTTCAAGAAGAAATTGGCTATTTGTTTATAACTTGGTTATAATTTTTTAAATGATTAAAATTTTGAAACAAAAACTTTTAACTTTAACATGATAAGGAGTACTTTAAAGTTGCAGGACATGAGGTATCCTTATTGTCATATGCATTGAGTTATATATTTATTGATGTTGTGATTATATATATATATATATATATATATATATATATATATATATAAAGTTTTATATAAAAATGTTATTTACACTCATATGAAAACATAATAAATATAAATTTATGTTTTTTATTAAATGAATTAATTTATTTTTTTTAAATATAATTTTATGTTTATAATTTATTTATAACTTTTTAAATAATTAAAAATTTGAAACAAAAAACTTTTAACTTTAACATGATAAAGGAGTACTTTAAAGTTGATGAACATGAGGTATTCTTATTGTCATATGCATTGAGTTATATATTTATTGATATTGTGATTGAATTATATATTTATTGATGTTGTGATTGTGTATATATATATATGTGTGTGTAAAGTTTTATATAAAAATGTTATTTTCATTCATATGAAAACATAATAAATATAAATTTATGTTCTTTATTATATATTTACTTTGTGTTATGGTGAACTAGTGATTTTAAGAGGAAACACATGCTTTTGACCATTAGGTCTACTCATAGCTAAATAAATTTTATGGTTATGATTTAAAATATAAGTATTAGTTTTTTTAATGAAAAAGATAGGTAATAATAAACATATTAATAAAAAAATTAAATACATTCTTATGCGGTTCTCTCATCAAGAATCAGCTCTAGCTCTATCCTGTCATTACTCAGCAGAAAAAATTAAGGAGAAATATTGGACCAGCACCCATCTTGAACTTTCCAGTTGGTTTCTTTGATGGTGCTTCAACAAAGCATATGGGAGGTGTTGGTGTACAACTTTTGCTCAGTCGAGAACACTATTATTGCTTCAAATTGGGAGTAGGCCTAAGCACAAACACCAGATCAGAGTTGCTGGCCTTATGGACACTCCTACACTGTACAAAAATCATGGGCCTTCCCCATTTACATATACATGGTGATTCTGTTGTCATCATCAATTGGTTCAATCATCGATTTGCTCTTTCATTACTCACACTTGATGGATGGTGTCATTTCATTAGAGAACTAGAACCACACTTCATCCAACTCTTTGCCATTCATATATATAGAGAGCACAATACAACTGCTGATAGCCTATCCAAAGAAGCATTAACACTGGCTCCGGGCCAGCTTCAGTTTACTGAATTCACCAATGGTGAATGTATTGATCAGGGCTCTTACTTTCTTTTCTAGCCCTCAGCACTGGACCTTTAGTGTTTTTGTTAATTTTGACATCCTTTGGATGTTGGCTATGGATGAGCACCATATATTACAGCTCTACTTTGTTTAATGCTTCTTTGGATCAGCTAACACAGTAATTGCTTGAACTCTCTATGTATTGAAGGGTAGGGTAGCGGATAGAGTATCTCCTAGTTTGTTTCCATCTTTGAAGCTTGAAGCATTATGGTTTACTGATTATGATTTTGTAGACAACAGATCATGGATGATGTTCTCCCATATGAGCTTAGCTGAAGCGGATTATTTGATGATGTATTTCATATACCTGAGCTCAGCACATGTTGATGATGTACTCTTTGTTCCCTTTGATTTCAATGAAATAGCAAGGAACTGATATTTTCCCCTAGAAAAAAAAAGTAAATACATGTAATGTAATTAATGTTGTTAATAATATCACTAATAATTATATGTATTAGTGATTTTAAATTAAACCATAAAAGAACTCTTATCAATTACTATAAGTATTAAAAATATAAAACAAAATCCACAAGTAAAATTAATTTATTTATAAATATAAAAATATTAATTTAATTTTATATAGAACAAAATCCATAACTAAAACTATTTTATTTATAAATATAAAAATATTAATTTATTTTTTATGATTTATGATCATTTTTAATATAGTTATAAAAATATAAAACAAAATGCATAAGCAAAACTATTTTATTTATAAATATAAAAATATTAATTTAATTTTATATAAAACAAATTTTATAAGTAAAACTATTTTATTTATAAATATAAAAATATTAATTTATTTTTTATGATTTATGATGAACATTCTTAATATAATTATATACGAAGAATAAATCATTATTTTAATGAATTTATTTATTTAAATTTTTATGATAAATAATAAATAATAATATTAATATATATATTTAATCTATTATAATAAATATTTAAATCATTTACGTAATAATTTATTTGTTCTAAAATGCTAATCGGGGATCTTCACAACAGGTGGCAGACCGCATGGACCACGGGTATTTTTTTTTCTAAAACGTTGATCAGGGATCTTCACAATAGGTGGTAGACCGCATGGATGACCGGCCATAAGGGATCTTCACAACAAGTGGCAAACCGCATGGACGACCGGCCATAGCAAGTGGAGTATGCGGTGGTAACTGCCTGTACCCGTCACTGGTATATACTAATCGAGAGGCCTAGTTGACAAGCTGATTTTTTCTTGCATTTTTAGTTGGAGAGAATGCTGAGCTTGGCGATCAATTTCCTTACAGGGTTGTAGTGTATTCGGTAAGGTTTCTGGCTTTACTATGTTTGTTTTCTTCTTGACGCGTTGAATTCCTGAAATTTGTTCCAGCATTAGGCCATTTTTGTCACTGGTATATATTAATCGAGAAGCTTGGTTGGTGAGCTGATTTTTTCTTGCATTTTTAGTTTGAGAGAATGCTGAGCTTGGCCATCAATTTCCTTGCAGGGTTGTAGTGTATTCGGTAAGGTTTATGGCTCTACTATGTCTGTTTTCTTCTTGACGCGTTAAATTCCTGAAATTTGTTCTAGCATTACGCTATTGAGTGTTTGTTTTTGTTGAATCCTGCATCAATCTCAACTCATTTGTCGCTTCTTTATATCTTTCCTCAAGCTTCGGCGAAATTCTCGCCATCCTTTCACTCATTCTGTAGCGTCTTGACCACTTTGGAGGTTATTTTACTATGTCATTCCTTCTGCATCATGGTTTTAAGTATCGCCATTAGATTTTCAGCGTCCCACGAGAGCACATTGTTCAAGGGGTTTGGGACTCGGGTGGGTTGGTCTGCCTTTTAACGGCTAGACGGCAGTGCTAGGGGTTCCACACTCTACTTCAAAGGAGTTGGTTGAAGAAAGAGTGCTAAAAACAATGTTGCAGAGTATGTTACCCCTCAAGTTGCATATGAAATTTGAGGCATTTGTTCCAGTAGAGCAATGACTAGGATTGCATCTTGGAGGTAGAAAGTAAGTTAAGATTAATGGAGCAAAAAGTATCCTTGATATACATAATCATGTGTTGTCTGCTTGTGGCAACAAAGAGTCAATAATTTTAAAATATCATCTTTGAACCTGTGCATATTATTAAAGGGATACACAATCATATAATAAAAGAGGAGTACAAGAATTAGAATGCTTATCCCATTTGATTATTTGAAATTGGAAGTTCTTGTAGATTTGAGGAAGGTGGCCATACTTTTTTGCAAATCATGACTATCAAGCCTACATTGAGATTGCTAGAGTCTATCAAATGACATATTCTAGAGCAAAGTTGTAAATGGGAGAAAACAAATTCAGGCAAAGAAAATCGTATTGATCATTGGTAGCTCCTTCTTGTGTATAGAACTCTCCTTGATTGCGCCGAGAGGTGCTCTACAGCCCAATATGGGGGAGATCTTGTAACATGATGTAACGTTAGTAACATGTCGGCAAAAAATAATAGTGATAGTGAATATTATAGGAGAGATCTTGTGAATATTATAGGAGAGATCTTGTAACATGATGTAACGTTTGTAACATGTCGGCAAAAAATAATAGTGATAGTGAATATTATGGGAGAGATTTTGTAACACAAAATAAAAAATAATATCACTTTCATAAAGTTATTTTTATTAATAAAAAATAAAATTTCTAATAGGCCAAAATAAATGTCGACCACAAAAACAATCTAATATGGGGGAGATGTTGTAATCTTCCTACCTAACAAAACAATAAAAAAGTAAACAAAAATTATCCATAAAAAAATATGTGGGTCAAGAAAAAAACACAAAATTGAATTATTCGCAAAAAAATGTTGGCCTTGAACATGGTTTTAAAACCATGTGCAAGGCATTCTCAACAACCCATGGTTTAGGAGGCTTTGCACATGGGTTTAAAACCATGTGCAAGGCCTCCTAAACAACCCATGGTTTTATTGTACATGGTTTAGGAGGGCCTTGCAAATGGTTTTAAGGCCATGTGCGAGGCCTCCTAAACAACCCATGATTGTAGGAGGGCCTTGCATATGGTTTTAAAACCATGTGTGGGGAAATGATGCAATGTTCATTCCCAACAAAATAAAAAATATTATATGTCCGCCATAAATAATATTAAATATTAATAATAGTAATATTATATGTGGACCTTAAATAAAAAGATGTGTCTTTTGGTTTGAATCAAATCAATGGATACCAAAGAAGAGGTTTGCACCTCGAGAGATTTTATCCATCTCGGTGCTTGATAGAGCCTAGGATTTGGATCTACGTTGGTACATACACATCTACAAGTCAACACTATACTTGTGGCCCAGAAAACCCTAGTTGTGCCGAGAGGCGCTCTATAGCCCAGTATGGGGGAGATCTTGTAACGTGATGTAACATTAGTAACGTTTGTAACATGTCGGCAAAAAATAATAGTGATAGTGAATATTATGGGAGAGATCTTGTAACGTGATGTAACGTTAGTAACGTTTGTAACATGTCGGCAAAAAATAATAGTGATAGTGAATATTATGGGAGAGATTTTGTAACACAAAATAAAAAATAATATCACTTTCGTAACGTTATTTTTATTAATAAAAAATAAATTTTCTAATAGGCCAAAATAAATGTCAGCCACAAAAACAATCTAATATGGGGGAGATGTTGTAATCTTCCTACCTAACAAAACAATAAAAAAGTAAAAAATTAATTATCCGTAAATGTTGGCCTTGCACATGGTTTTAAAACCATGTTTAAGACATTCTAAACAACCCATGGTTTTATTGTACATGGTTTAGGAGGCTTTGCACATGGTCTTTAAACCATGTGCAAGGCCTCCTAAACAAGCCATGGCTTTATTGTACATGGTTTAGGAGGGCCTTGCAAATGGTTTTAAGACCATGTGCAAGGCCTCCTAAACAACCCATGATTGTAGGAGGGCCTTGCATATGGTTTTAAAACCATGTGTGGGGAAATGATGCAATGTTCATTCCTAACAATAAAAAATATTATATGTCAGCCATAAATAATATTAAATATTAATAATAATAAAATTATATGTGGACCTTAAATAAAAAGATGTGTCTTTTGGTTTGAATCAAATCAATGGATACCTAAGAAGAGGCTTGCACCTCAAGAGATTTGATCCATCTCAGTGCTTGATAGAGCCTAGGATTTGGATCTACGCTGGTTATTCCACTGAGAGGCACATCTACAGCCAAGTAGGGGGGCATCCATCCACACTTTGTATTGTTTATACATGTTGTTTTAAAAAAATATACATAGACGTTAAGATGGTTGTGGTTGATCGGACACTCATAATAATAAATATATAAACCTTGAGGAATTTGATGCCTCATAAAATATCCAGGTTAATATGGAGCAGTGCTAGTAGCGACATTTGCAAAAACTACAAGACAGAAGGCAATAAACACACACCACCACAACAACTATTTGCAATTGATAAGTTTATCATGTTAGGGAATCTACTAATGGATATAGTAAATCATAGGGCAGCGTCATTTAAAAAATGTTGCAATGTGATCCTACATGATACAAGTGATCTGGAAGGATGATACTGATAACATAAAAGCCAAATGGTAAGTGGCCTTGAGGTAGAATTCTATGTTGGCTATGATGAATTGTATCTTAGCACTACAAGAAAGGTTATCTTAAGATGAATTCAGTAATATTTCTTCACAACAATCATATGAAATTTGCATAAAAAATTGTTCTAGGTCACCTAGTTCGTGGTCATGTTCAAATTCAGTGACAGTGAAATTTAGAATAAAAAAATAAAAAATAAAAAGCACCCACAAAACAATGATAAATAGTTTTTCATCATTGCCACATGAAATCCCCTGATGAAATTCTCACTTTGTCACAACAAAGTGGACCGAAAAAAACAAATCCAGGAAAAAAACAAAGTTAAGATTGTCCTACCTCAACTAACGAAGAAAAGGGTCAGTTTACCAAGCAAGCAGACCCCTGAAAGTGTAACCAAAGGGGGCCCATTGGAGAATAAAAATAGGGCATTCTTTACTAATTAGGACCCCATAAGGCTGTGTTGAGGCCTGGAAAATCACAGGTAACAACAGTTAGGGACTCTCCCCAGTAAACGTTTCGAACTAGCGCGTCACTATTTGGTATGGGGAATCCGTCTAGTTTACGGTTCGGATACTGCATGGCTACTGTAGGTCAAGTAACAAAATAAAAGGTTTTACCGGCTACGGCCCGGTCCACCGTGTATATTTTTAGTTTTTAGTTTTTAGTATGATATGCAAGTGCCTATCTAAAAATGTAGATCGATCGAGAATACGAGGAGCGGTCACAATGTGATGCGCAGGTTCTTACCTCTCGTCTTAACTCTCTCGCATCTAAATCACACACAGCAAGAAACTAAAACTAACTATCTAACCTATCCCTAGGGAGCAAGATTATCATTTATTAATGAGTAATGTATTTCTGTGCATGCATTAAGAAAAATCACAGATAGTTGTTACTTGTTTCAAAACACATGAACATTAATAGATAGATGAACAACAAGATAACTTATTGTTTATAAAAAGCCTTCATTACTCATAATGGAAATTTCATAGAATAAACTAGAGCGCATTCATAACAAGAACATAGGTTCAAAGAGTTAGAATGATCTCACAGTTAATGGACACAAGCTGAAAATGAAATAGTTCACATTCAACCAATCCATAGCACAACATTTGAAACATTTCACCAAGCTTTCTCCAACAGGAAACTTGTAATTCTTATTGCAAAAGGAAATAGTTCTTCTTACAACATGTTCTCACAAATCTATCTGGGAAAAAGTCCCTTCTTACATCTAACTCTCCTATATTTATACAAAACATCAAACCCTTTGGGTTGCCCCCCCGGGTGACTTTTGGGCTTCCCCAACCGTTTAATCCCATAATTTTGTCCTTTTGTGAGTGCACATGACTCATACAATACATTATATTTTAGATTAATATTTAAAATCACTTTCTAAAAAGGGACCAACTTGGTAACTAATGAACTTTTTCCAAGCCTGGGCCTCTGTTGCTATCGATTCTGCTCAGTAATCCGTTGGTCCTTTTAAGATCTTGTTGATCTCAGACCTTCACTCTCTTCTTTTTTGAGCAACATCTCTGCTTCTTACTTTTCCTTTCTTCAGCCAAATCCCTTCTGCTTTCTCCTTTAGATATGTCTTCTTTGCAGCAGCAATCATCAAACTGGGTCTGAAGAATCTTCTAAGTTCGTCTGCAGTTAAAACGAAAAACTCATCATTAATCCGGACTGCATTCAAGATCATCTAACTTTTCAATAAACGTAAACCACACTATCAATAAAACTAATCATCAAATGTGAGGCCCTGTATTGTGTTCTCTTCGCGAAATCCCTAACTTGATAAAAAATCAGAAACCTCCGTCACCCATGAAATAGGTAAAAGCTCACAAAAATGGTGGGGAAAACCCTCATTGGCAGGAAAACCCCTCAATCGGGGGTCGAAACCACTATAGCATCGGACGATTAGTTCATTAAGGAGCCGCAACGGCGGGTGACAAACAAACTATGGGCTCCACGACCAATTGAAAACATCGACGATCGGAAGCTCATGGAACTAGCTAGTAATGCATCGGTAGATAAACCAACTAAACGTCGGAGAGATAGTGTACTACATAGCCACAACGTCGGGAAACAATCAGACTACGACTTCTGAAACCAAATGAAAACTTCGGCCATCTGAAGCTTTAATGACTAAGTATCGGCGGTGGTGAGCTCAACGCTGCCACTGTGTCGACGACGTAAAGGACTAGCCCTCCGATCAATAGTAAAAAACCCTTCCGATAGCGCAAAGAAAAATAGAAAGTTAAAACAATAAATCCACGGCTTCAGCAAAGATAAGAGCTATCCGTCGGAACGTTTGCCATCTGCCCTCCGAAATGACGACAATTTAGAAGACTAATTGTTCGATGGTGATAAAACAAAAAACGCCGAAAGTCAAAAAGTAAAAGTTTTTTGAAAAATAAAACAAAGGAGATAAAAACCCATCGACCAAAAACATGACTTCCCATCGGGATGTTCATTAATTAGCGTCTGCAACAGCTGCTGCGTAGAGAACTATGGCCCCGATTGACTGTTCAAATGACTTTCGACAACGATAAATGAAAAAATTCACTTTCAAATCAAAACTTTAAACTCCACAGTCAAAAGCATCAGCTGGACAAAAGGTAATCATTCAACTTCCGAAATGAAGGAAAACAATCTACCTCAATTCAACTTCAAACAATCCAAATTTGTAGCAGAGGGAAATATAGAGTTCAACAATCCAAACAATCCTAGGCAAGATAAAATTAAAATGAGGGTCCAAAATTTGGGAAAAAGTTGCAGCTGCAACAATTGGCGACTACCTGGTGAACCCATATATCTGGACAATTTCTTCCTTAAGTAACAGACTGTTTGACAATAAATACCAACATGCTGAATTCTTCTAGATGTCTGGATTTCCCAAATGACAAATGTATGTACTTTAATCATTGATATAGTCCAATTTAGGGATAATGGGAACCAAGATTTAAAAGTCTAGATAACTCTTTTAAGGCCAGGAATATGAGTTTCATTTTTACCTCTGTCTTCGGGTAGCTCCCAACTTGGACACCACATGATTGTAACATATGGTAAACAGACATATTCGTTTGTTCCTCATTCCCATGTCATTTTGCACTTTTGTGCTTTTGGACCTTTTGTCCTTTCTGAGTCCTCTTGCATGCCTTTCTTTCTGAATTTTTTATTCAAGCTCCTCTATCCATAGTGTCCTTTTGTGTGAGATGTATTTAATTTTCAGCTCACGGACGAAGAAGAACTTTGGCAATTTTGTACTCTTATGGTTCAGTACTTTGTTTTGATACATATTGCTTTCTTAGGAGTTTTTTGACTCTTATTTGCCTTTTGGCTTTCAATTCTTGGCATGGGATCATTTATATATAATATATTGTTTACCCTGCTTCCTTTCCATGGGTCTTTTGCTGTCACCCCCTAAGACATTTTTAAATGTGAGATGGATGGATCCTTGAAATAGTATTCCAGACCTTTTGATCCTGAGTTATTTTACAAGGATTAAGTAGGACTTCAATGTGTTCATAGCCATTTAGGAAAACTGCTAAACTAGAAAAAAAATCTTTCAGATAATTCAATAGCACACAGTCTTATAGTCAAGGATTTTAGTTAATCCATAATTCTGATGCTCTCCATGCAACCAAAATTTTGCTTCTTTTTATTGAAATCAAACAAAATCTAACTAAAAACAAACAAAAATGAAATAAATAAAAAATAAACAACTAAATCAATTTATTTATGTACAAGATAAAACAAAAATCAGGAAAAATAAGGTTTGAGAACTAATCTGTTAACTGGTACGTTCTCTTCCCACCCCTGTAAATCTTGCAACTTGTAGGTCGAGGGGCCAAGCTTTGCCGCAATCTGAAAAGGGCCTACCCATAACTGTTGAAACTTCATGTGCTTCCCCTTTTCATCATGCGGGTGATCCCACTTAAGAACCAGATCTCCCACTTCAAATTCCTTTTTTCCAGCTTTATGCTTATCAAACCACCGTTTTACTACTTCCTGTTGATGCTTAAAATGTTCTTTGGCTTCAGACCTAGAATCTTCCGCCTTCAAAAGATTATAGATTCTAATTTGCAGGATTTCGTTATCTGTACCTCTAGACTCCTGAGCTATTATGGAAGAGGGTAGCATAATGTTGGGAGGCATAATAGCTTCTTTTCCATAAACAAGGGTATACTGTGACACACCTAAGGAATTCTTGGGTGTGACTCTATCAGCCCAAAGAGCGTTCGGTAATGCTAAATGCCAACTTCTCTGGTTTTCTATCACAATTTTCTTTAATATCCTAATCAGATTCTTGTTTGTAGATTTTGCCAAACCATTTCCTTGTGGGTAATAGTTTGCAGAATAATGCAACTTAATTCCTTTTTCATGAGCAAATGCAGTTAATCTAATAGAGAAAAATAAGTAGCATTGTCAAAAACCAGGGAAATTGGAACCCCAAACCTAGTCATAATATGATCTTGCAAGAAATCCATGACTGCATCCTCATTCACTTTACGTAACGGAATGGCCTTGACCCATCTAGTGAAGTAGTCAGTTGCCGTCAAAATGTATTTGTGTTGCAAGGAAGAATTTGGTTTTATCTCTCCAATGATATCAATCCCCCATTGCTTGAATGGTTCTTTTATCATCACAGGTTTCAATGGTCCTGCTGCTTTGGCTTATCTTCCCCCACACCTCTGGTAGATATGACATTTTCTGACATGGGCATGCGCATCCTTGAATAGTGTGGGCCAATAGTATCCGGCTCTGAGAATTTTATGGGCTGTCGTATCTTCGAAAAAATGACCTCCAGTAGGCCCATCATGTAACTCTGTAATGACCTTCTTTGCATCTTTTTTCTCTAAGAATCTGAGAAGAAGTCCATCATAATTCTTTCTGAATAATATTCCTTCAATGATCTGATATGAAGCTGATTTAAAGCGCAATGCTCTTCGTTGTTTGGAATTCCAATGTTCAGGCAACAATCCTTCCTGAAGGTAATGAACAAGGTCTCGATACCACAAATCTGGAGCTGTGAAAAGAGGACATACATCCATCATATGTAACTTAGCTTCATTGTCCCAACTGTTTTCTTCATTGTCCTTACCTTCAACCATTAGTTTGCACAATCCCTGCCCCTTTATTATAGATGTTGGTTTGAATTCGAGATCATATTCTTGTAAAGCTGTTACCCAGTTGCCTGTTCTTTCTCCTAATTCCTTTTATACAAACAAAGACCTTACAGCTGGGTGTGGAACTATTACCTTAGTCCGGTTCTTAAGTATGTATAGCCTGAATTGTTTTACCGCTTTGAAGAGTCAATAAACTTGTTTATCCACAGCTGGGTAATTCAATTCGGCCCCCTGCAGACCAATGCTCATAAATGATATGGGGTACTCATCTCCCCCATCTTCCTTCTGAGTAAGCACCGCTGCCAATGAATCATCAGATGTGAAAGTGTACAAAATAAAATCTTTTTCGAAATTTGGAATTTTAAGAGATGGTGCATGTGCAATAGATGTCTTTATCTTATTGAACGCATTCTTTTCCACATCAGCCCATTTGAATTGTACACTTTGTTTCACCATTTGCTGCAAAGGTTTGACAATCTGAACAAAATCCGGTACAAACCTTCGAACAAAATTAATTGTCCCCATGAATGATTGCATACTTTTTTTTGTTATGGGGTAAAGGGATATGTTCAATGGCCTTAATCCTTTCTGGGTCTATGGAGATCCCTTTTTTAGAAACAACGTGACCCAGTAGCTTTCCTTCTATAACCACAAACACACATTTCTTAGGATTCAGTGAGATACCATATTTTCGACAACGCTCGAAAATTTGTTTTAGATGGAATGCGTGTTCTTATATTTTTTTAGAAAATATCGTGACATCATCAAGATACACCACAACACTACAACCAATCAGACCGCAGAAAGCTATATCCATGGCCCTCTGGAAAGTAGCTCCAGCATTTATGAGTCCAAAGGGAATTCTTCTATAAGCAAAAGTTTCCCACTTTGTTCTGAATGTAGTTTTAAGTTTGTCTTCTTCAGCTACTAACACTTGGTTATAGCCAGAGAATCCATATAATAAAGAAAATAACTCAGAACCCGAAACCATCTGCAATATCTCTTCCATGGGTGGGACTGGATAGTTGTCTTTATCTGAAGCACGATTTAGTTTTTTGAAATCCACACATAGCCTGATTTCTCCGGATTTCTTCCTTACTGGCACCAAATTCGAAACCCATTCTGAGTGTCTAACTTTGAATATAATTTTAGCATCCAATAATTTCTTAACTTCATTCTGAATTAAAGGCTCCAGTTTTGGATGCATTTTCCTCAAAGGCTGTTGATAAGGCTTAACCCCAGACCTAATAGGGATGACATGCTGTATAATCTTTGTGTCATATGTTTTAAGTTCTTCATATGTCCATGCAAACACATCTTTGTACTGCTTGAACAAACTAATGAACTTATTTATTTCACCGGGAGAGCAACACTTTCCCAAATTCACATATTTGGGCTCAACTTCAGTTCCTAAATTTATCAGCTCGAATTGTAAAGACGAGCTATGAGTCTTGACATTTGCTGGTCTTCTGAATTTATTGTCTAAATCAAACATCCGCTCTAAGGTCCTGACCCCTTTAGGAATAAAGTTGTCGAATTTTAACTCAGCTTGATGTTCTTCATCATTGATAATTGCCCCTTTGAAGGTCTGATCATTCGTTAAACATTCCATAATTTGTTGATCATCATCAAAAACCCATAAATTGGTGATCATGTCTGGAACTGAAGGCCTGAAAAGTAATTCAATAGAACATCTATTATTAGAGGGTACAAGCCTTGCAGCTGAGGTAGCTAACAAGTCAGCTGCTGCATTCTTTAGTCTAGGAATGGATACAATATTAAATGCATAATTTTTTTTAAGCAAATCCCACACTTCATTCTGATAAGCTTTTAAATGAGGTGAAATGCAATATATCTGATTTTGAATTTGCTTTACAATTATTTCAGAATCCCCATACACTTTCAGATTTTCTACTTTTAATTCAATTGCTTTTCTTAGTCCCTGAACTAATGCTTCATATTCGACTGTATTATTGGTACAGTCAAACTCTAATCTGCATGAAAGAAAATGTTTATTTTTCTTTGGATCAATCAGGACACAGCTGCTCCTAATCCTTCCAATGTTTTAGATCCATAAAAAAATTTGTCCAAAAACTATCTACTTCTACTGTACTTGAATAAAAAACTGCATCTGAAACTAAGTCTACTATTTTACAATCAATCTCATCAGCCCGTGAAAATCGAAGGAGATCGGGCTGGGTGTCTGGTGTGCCGCTGGCTTCTTTCGCTTGGTAGTTTCCCAATTCTAGTTCAATGAAGTAATTCCCCAATACAGAATTCACTGGTTCATTCTTACCCTACAACTGAGTAACATTGTGCTTCATGTGGGGCTCTCTTAATACTTTAATTTGATTGGGACATTCCTTATAAGGCAACCACATATATGACCAATATGACACAAAATATCCATTTAGCTTCACTGACCAATCTCGACTCAAAACAAGTCCATAAGCCTCAGGTATGTCTGCTACTATAATATCGATGAACTGACATACCTTTTTATTTGAAGATAATCGAATCAAAACATCCTCCATTTCCCCAATTACCTTCACAGTTGTTCTGTCTAACTGAATAACCTGCCAGGTAGATGGTTTAGGTTGTCCATTTATCTTCTTGCAGACTGAAAGTGGCATAACATTGACTGATGCCCCTGAGTCTACTAAACAATTGTGCACGTTATGGTTGAAAATTTCAAAAGTTAGGAGAAATGGTGGGGTTTTGTATTTAGACTTACCTCCCATACTTGCTTCACCAATTTCTTCTTCTTCAGGTTGGTTGTCAGTGGGAAGCTTTTCCTCTGGTATTTCAAGTGCTTTTAATAATTTTTCTTTCTGCTGAGGCACATTACACATTTCAAACAGTGAGATATTTGCCTTAGCCCTTTTAATATCTTCCACAATATTATACTCCATCTTATGTTCTTCTAGATTCTTTTTTACATTATCAATCTTCTCTTCAATGGGCTTAACAGGCATGTTGGTTTGTTTTGGATTTTGACTCATAATGGTGAATTCAGGTATTTTATCAGCTGTGGTGCTTTTCTAAATTTTCTTTAGATTCTCTTGAAGTCTCTTAATTTTTGGGAGTACTGGCTTGTCTTCTTTTATCAAACCCTGACTTCTTGTTGTCACGTTTGTTTCTGATATTTCCTCCTGTTTCAGATAACCTTCTTCTTCGGTATCAAACATCGAGACATAGTCCCATAAAACCAGAGCATCTTCTTCTTGTTTTTCCGTGGATTTATTACCCTTTTCTTTCTCATCATCAGCTTCTGTTAGTTTGGAGTCCAATAGCTGATTCATTACTAATGTCATCAAATTTATCCATTGAGGACAATTTTTCTTAGAATGGGGCTGCTGATGAAAGGTGCAAAAATTATCCATACCTACCTCTGTTAAATTCATTGATGCAGGATTGTGTGGAGGAGGTTTAGATTGATTGTTGTCCTTTCTCCTTTTATAGTAAGGCCTATATGCTTTATGAGCCTCCTTTTCTTTTTCCAAATCTATCACTATGTTAGATAGCTTCTACATCATTTTCAACATTCCTTCAAAATCATGTGACTGCTCCTCCTTAGGCTTAGTCAGTAATAAGGCCTTCTTACCAAAAGTTTTTTCTCCCGACTACTCAGGATAATCTTCTATGCTCTCTTTTTCAGCTTCTACTCTCTCAGCTTCTTCATAAGTCTCTGATAACGTAGGTTGACTGTCATCTTGGCAAACATGGCCAAGTCAGGCCCTAGAGCTGAAGTATAATATTCAATCAGAACTTTATCAGACGGTTTATTAGTTGCAGAAAAATTCTTAAGATAAGCAGCAAACCTTTGGGTGAAACTATGCACTTTTTATTTTCTTTCTTTCTTTAAAGTGCACAATCCTTTCATTAGAGCTGCATGAGTTTTTTGGGTTGCATATTTACTTCTGAATATTCTTTCAAATGCGTCCCAGTCTGTGATTGAGTTTGCAGGCAGAGCAAAATACCATGAGGCTGCTACTCCTTTCAGGGTATGTGGGAACAATATGCAGACTACATCTTCATGTTCTCTAGCCCTTAGTCCTTCTATATCCAAGTAAAAGCTTTGCAAATGATCATCTACCAAAATCTTTTCACTTGGGGGTCAAACTTAGGCAACATTTTCTCAAAAGGCCGAGGTAAGTCATGTAAAGGAGGTGCCAGGTTTAAAGGTGACCTAGCCTTCCAAGCAGGTGGTGGATTTGGTGGGTTGGGTGGCTGATTTGCGTTTACATTTGCCATGATTTTAAGTGGAGAGTGAGGTGGTGAATGAATAGGGGTATGAACAGGTGAACAATAAGGTGTATCTGGGTCCAACTGGTTCAGAGGTTGAACAAATTATTGTAAGGTTGTTTCTATTAGTTCTTCAAAATCTTCAACCAATATTGCGTCTTCCAATATAGTACGATCTTTCTTCTGATATTCTCTTCTGGGAAAGGCAGGGATAATTGGTAATCCTCCGATCTTCTTCGCATAAGCCCTAGCAATTCTTCTCAAATCATTAACTACTTCATTATTGATAGGATACAAAAATTCTTTACCCTTCTCTTCAGGAATTGGATTGGAAAACAAACTGCTTTCAAAACTATTACCGGTGGAGTAATTTCGAGGAAATGGGTTTCCTCGGCCAACCATGCAGTGGTGGCCCTCCTTCTAGCGCCAAAAACTGTTGAGGCCTGGAAAATGGCAGGGAACAACAGTTAGGGATTCTCCCCAGTAAACGTTCCCAACTAGCCCATTACTGTTTGGTATGGGGAATCCGTCCGGTTTACGGTCCGGCTACCATAGGTCAAGTAACAAAATAAAAGGTTTTACCGGTTACGGCTCGGTCCACCGTGTATATTTTTAGTTTTTAGTTTTTAGTATGATATGCAAGTGCCTATCTAAAAATGCAAATTGATAGAGAATATGAGGAGCGGTCACAATGTGATGTGCAGGTTCTTACATCTCGTCTTAACTCTCTCACATCTAAATCACACACAACAACAAACTAAAACTAACTATCTAACCTATCCCTATGGAGCAAGATTATCATTTATCAATGAGTAATGTATTTCTATGCATGCATTAAGAAAAATCACAGATAGTTGTTACTTATTTCAAAACACATGAACATTAATAGATAGATGAACAACAAGATAGCTTATTGTTTACGAAAAGCCTTCATTACTCATAGTGGAAACTTCATAGAATAAACTAGAGCGCATTCATAACAAGAACATCGGTTCAAATAGTTAGAACGATCTCACAGTTAATGGACACAAGCTAAAAACGAAATAGTTCACATTCAACCAATCCATAGCACATCATTTGAAACATTCCACCAAGCTTTCTCCAATAGGAAACTTGTAATTCTTATTGCAAAAGGAAAGAGGTCTTCTTACAACATGTTCTCACAAATCTATCTGGGAAAAAGTTCCTTCTTACATCTAACTCTCCTATATTTATACAAAACAACAAACCCTTTGGGTTGCCCCCCCGGGTGACTTTTGGACTTCCCCAACCATTTAATCCCACAATTTTGTCGTTTCGTGAGTGCACATGACTCATACAATATGTTATATTTTAGATTAAGATTTAAAAGCACTTTGTAAAAAGGGACCAGCATGGTAACTGATAAACTTTTTCCAAGCCTGGGTCTCTGCTGCTGTCGATTCTGCTCAGTAATCCGTTGGTCCTTTTAAGATCCCGTTGATCTCAGACCTTCACTCTCTTTTTTTTTAGCAACATCTCTGCTTCTTACTTTTCCTTTCTTTAGCCAAATCCCTTCTGCTTTCTCCTTTAGATATGTCTTCTTTGCAGCAGCAATCATCAAACTGGGTCTGAAGAATCTTCTAAGTCCGTCTGCAGTTAAAACGAAAAAACTCATCATTAATTCGGACTGCATTCAAGATCATCTAACTTTTCAATAAACATAAACCACACTAACAATAAACTAATCATCAAATGTGAGGCCCTGTACTGCGTTCTCTTCACGAAATCCCTAACTTGATAAAAAATCAGAAACCTCTGTCGCCCATGAAAGAGGTAAAAGCTCACAAAAATGGCGGGGAAAACCCTCACCGGTGGGGAAAAACTCAATCGACGGTCGAAACCACTATAGCATCGGACGATTAGTTCATTAAGGAGTTGCAATGGCGGGTGACGAACAAATTATGGGCTCTGCGACCAACTGAAAACATGTCGATTGGAAGCTCAGGGAACTAGCTAGTAATGCATCGGCAGATAAACTAACTAAACGTCAGAGAGATAGTGTACTACACAGCCGCAACGTCGAGAAACAATCAAACTACAGCTTCCGCAACCAAATGAAAACTTCGGTGATCGAAAGCTTTAATGACTAAGTATCGGCGGTGGTGAGCTCAACACTGCTGCCGTGTCCCCGACGTAAAGGACTAGCCCTCCGATCAATAGTAAAAAACCCTTTCCATAGCGCAAAGAAAAACAGAAAGTTAAAACAATAAAGCCACGGCATCGACAAAGATAAGAGCTATCCGTTGGAATGTTTGCCATCTACCCTCCGAAACGGGGGTGATTTAGAAGACTAATTGTCCAACGGTGATAAAACAAGAAACGCCGAAAGTCAAAAAGTAAAAGTTTTTTGAAAAATAAAACAAAGGAGATAAAAGCCCATCGACGAAAAACATGACTTCCCATCGGGACGTTCATTAATTAGCGTCCCCAACTGCGACTGCGTAGAGAACTATGGCCCTGATTTATTGTTCAAATGACTTCTGACAACAATAAATGAAAAAATTCACTTTCAAATCAAAACTTTAAACTCCATAGTCAAAAGCATCAGCTGGACAAAAGGTAATCATTCAACTTTCGAAATGAAGGAAAACAGTCTACCTCAATTCAACTTCAAACAATCCAAATTTGTAGCAGAGGGAAAAACAAAGTTTAGCAATCCAAACAATCCCAGGCAAGATAAAATTAAAAGGAGGGTCCAAAATTTTACAAAATTTGGGAAAAAGTTGCAGCGACAACAGGCTGCTAACAATTCGGTATGCAAATTTTGGGGGTTAGCAGAAACAGTCTTCAGGATTTCGATGATGGTCTTATTCATAGACTCTCTAAAACCCCGTAATTAGACGGCTATTTAGTAAGGATGCCATGCTTCCCACAGAAGGTAGTAAACTTGTAACTTACAACTCTAGAACCATTGTCAGTGATAAGCTTCTCAGAAATGCCAAACCTGGACACCCTGCAAATCCGCCTAGAGCCTAGAGCCTCTCACGCTACGGAACAACCTCTCTTTATTTTCTTTTTATTTTCTTTCGGGCTCGATTTGGTTCCATTTTCAAATTGATTGAGCAATACTAGAGTCCCGTATTGCTCAACTATGTAATACTATAAATATAAAATTACATTTATATTTTATTCAAGAATCCAAGGAAAAAACAAAGTTAAAATCTTAGTCACGAAAACCCTAAATACTTCAAAATTTCATGGAAAACTTTGACGCAAACCTTGAGAACTCTAAAATCTCATGAAAAATCTTACGAGAAATGATTAGTGTTACTCGGAAAGTCGACTCCAGAGTTTGCGTTCCACAGATTTAGGGGAACGAAGCACGAAATCTTGTTGCCACAATTGCAGCGGTCATTGAGATACATGAATGGTAAGCACTCGATAGGTCCCGGGGTCGATACCCGTGCCATCTAGCCCTGCTCGCCTTTCGCCTTTTGCCTGCTTTTCTTGCTGGCTGGGTTGCTGCAGGAACATGAACCAACAAGGGAGAAATCCTTTCGCGCTAAAATTTTCAAACAAAGATTTGTTTTTTTGTGATTTGATGAACTTACCAAGAGCAAAGCTGAATTAGGCCATCATTCACTGAAACATAGCTAAAACAACAATAATTCAATGATGGGTACCACGATACAATGAGTAGAATTCATGGAGGAAGGAAGAAAAGTCTTGTCGATCGTGAGGCTGCGATGTGTTACATTAATTACCTGTGTTAGAGCGCGTGGTACAGTAATGAAATGGTTAAAATGCAGATTGTGGGACATGAACAAATGTGTACAAGGGATTGCACGGAATGGAGGCAGGAGGCATCATAGGGTAGTAGTACAAGCACTGAAATTTGGTACGTGTGTGAGATTTCGGCCTGATACACTGTCAACCCACCCAATGTCCACAGTCCAAAGCGTCGAAGCTGTTGCCAGGAAATGTAATGTCGTCTCTTTCAGAATTAATGGAGTATTAAAACCTGCTTCCGTCACCTCCGCCGCCAACGCCTGAGGGCTGGATTGTAAAGCCAACGTCATCCACCCAACGACCAATCAAATATTCTAAAAATTAATGAATTTTATTTATTTTTAACTCCTGTAAAGTTAAACATTAGGTTTTTTCAAAAATTTGATGTTAATAGGACCAAACTAATATGCCTAACCCATTTATATATTTCCCTTGTCAAAAAAACATAAAAATGCATAATGCATTTTAACATATTCTCAAGTTCTCAATTACTTTAAGATTTGTTTGCCACATGTCTAAAGGCAGCTATAGCTTAAATAAAAAAGTAATATGAATAATAAATCGACGTAGTGAAAGGGTAAAAGGTTTGTTTGCCACATGTCTACAAGCAACTATACCTTAAATCAAAAGGTAATATGAATAATAAATCCACGTAGTGAAAGGTAAAGATCACCTTAGTCAAAAGTAATATGAATGATATTGTACATAAGGGAGTATGAACAAGGTTGCATGGCAGCGATATCAGCGGAAGTTGATTTGCGGGTAATATGTTTGTTAAAAAGTTGATTGGTAAGTAGAAGCATTGGTTTATTATATTGAGTGCATTAACTCAATGTATAATTAAAAGTAAGTATGTGTAATTAATGGAAGATATTAGCTTAGTATGTGGGCAAAAATCTTTAAATATAATTTAAGTTAGTTATAATATTTAAATATAATCAAATATGGAGCCATTTATATCTTAAGCTATTAGACATGTAGGATGTATGCCTTTTTCACAATGTAAACTTCCATGCAAATGTACTCAAAGTATTATACTAGGTTTTTTATAACATTTGAATGTTACCCTAAAATAATAGGGGCTTTACAAGGATTCATATAAAGATAAGATATTAAAGTCATTTGTTTGTCGGGTGCTTGTTGCATATGTGGTAATTATGTATGTTGTAATTTTTGAAATTCGGTAATATAGTTGTCACTTGAGAAGCACAATTATGCATGTTAGCAGATTTAATCGAATTAATTAATTCTGAGATGGTTTTTTTTTTCATAATCAACCAACCAACCAATCGTGGGT
>LPNX011190688.1:228815-421246 GCA_001517045.1 Pseudotsuga menziesii | reverse complement strand
TGAATAAGTGTGTGAGCAATTTATACCTTTTTAACTTGAATTAATCGATCACAGTATGTCAAGCATTATATTATCAAATTACATCATCATATGCATCAACTAAATGAATCATGAGTCATAAGCACAATCATCACATCAAAGAGACACAAGACTATTTGTAATGTGAACTTTATTTATGGTAATGGAAGGCTACAATCTTCTCGATTACAATCAACACCAACTGATAGAAAGAGCACCAACTCTTGTCACAAGACCCAACCTGGTTTTCTTAGCCCCAACTAAGAAGGGTTTGAGGAGTGCAATCCTTAAGTGCAAGATTCCACTTGCATCAATCTCAGCTCATGTGCCTCTTCCTTTCGATCTTTGTTGGTCAACCTCTGCTCATCACTGCTGGTCAATCTTCTCTGATTGTCAAACCGGTCAATCGTTGTTCATCAACACTTGCTCTTCATCAACATTGTTGCTGCAATACTGGTCAATGTCTTGGCTCTGATCTTCAAGGAGTAGTCATGCATCGACATCGTCTTAATGTAGTGTCAACAAGTTTACATCATCAATGAGCATGTATCAACATATAGTCTACATCATCATATCTTCATTATCTTAGAGAATAGGAGAGCATACTTTGTCATAAAGCATGTGTCAACTGAGATACCATTATCATAAAGTATATAGTATCATCAAGGGTCCACTTCACATATCACTGATCATCGTTGTATATGCATACTTGTTTATGTCACTGTGCATACTTCACCATTGTAAGTATATCATCACTGCCTTCTTCACCACTTTGTTGTATGCACACCACTATGCATAGATGTCATCATCTTCATGGCTTTGCATCACTGTATTTATACACTGCATAAATCACAATACTGTACTGTATGCATATTGCATCATATCAACATCATTGTTTTGTGCATGCCACTGTATATGTAACTGTGTGTATTGGAAATAGGGCATCATCCAAGCATCATCATCATCATCAAGCATATCAATACATCATCACTAGTGATGCACAATGCATTATATCATCATCATCAATGCATGCATATAGTATCATCAAGGATAATGTATACAACATTCCTATTCAACATTGTACGTCATTGTACATGCATCTCTGTCATCATCAAGGTAGTAGAATGAGCATCATAGTAAGTAGGGCATCATCATATCAATCATCCAAGTACATCATCATTATGTCTTCATCATAAATCATCATCATCATCATATTGTTGTTGTTGTATAGTGAAAGAAAAATAAAACACTCCAATCACTTTCATAAGATACAAGGTATCACCACGGTGTACAACAAGGTGTTCATCAAATCATAGCATGGGACATTATCATCATCAAGGTCTGATCATGCATATTGCATCATCTCATCACTGTACATTTTCCACTCATCATCATACTGAAAATGCTTCAAATCAGACTGTCAAGATTTGGGATCTGTAGCAACAATATTCCACTGTATGCTTCATAGCATAGGGCTAAAGCATCAAAACCTTGGTTCCATCTCCTTGTAAGTTATGGACTATGTAAAGAGCCTCCAACACTAGTCACTAGCTCCTTCTAGGGCAGCAAGCTCATTCACCATAGATCAACACCACAGAAAAAAATAAAATTTTTAAATCTCCTTAGCTGCTGGAAATTTCGGATGCCCCTGTGAAACTTAGATCTGCAATTTCGAGACTGCTTTTCACTTGCAAAAGAAAGGAGGAATTAAGATGTTGCTATTGTTATGTATCTCCTCCACAAAAGCACCTGTGATTTATAAGAAGGAAAAAAAATCTCTATTGTTACCCAAAAAAAAATCTCACACTACTTGTTCGTTGCCTTAGTGACGAATTTGCCTCAGTCTCGAAAATTCGTGGAAAATTCAGAGCAAAAGATCAAATTTTTGTGTGTAAAAATGAGAACGTTGATTGGGTATTTATACACTTTTTCAATTATATTTTTGAGTCGACCTGTAATAAAAATCAATTTTTATTTTTATTTATTTGAATTTGAATTTTTGTTTGGAGCCGAATTCAAGGCCAACAAGGTAAGTTGTTTTATTTTTGACTTTATTGTTTTATGTTTTTTTTATTTTATAATTTGAATTTGAATATCATCACAAGTCATTGTGTCATCATTTGATAGGGTTTTAGGGTTTGTCTTCAAGCCACCAAGGTCACCAAGGACCCTTAGTCAAGGGTATGACCTCTAGACCAAGGCAAGTGTGTCCACCACACCAAGGGTGTAGCAAGCCACTGAATGTCATCTTCATCCCTCCTTCAAAGGTACAAGGACCATCAAGTGCAAATGAGTGTGTCCAAGTGTCCAAGCGCCATCATATGTGTGTGGGTGCCTTCATCATGCCATCTAACAACATCAAGTGCAAGCAATGGGCTTCATGACCTTTACAAGGGCATCAAGGTCTTCATAAAGGGTTCCACGTCTTCATGGGCTTCTTCATCATACCAAGGGCATGTTCATGGGTTCCATAGCATGTTAAAGACCATACAAGTTCATCATCATCATAAAAGAGCTCCATGACCCCAACAAGGGTTACAAGGTCATCAAACCACCAAGTGTGGGTCCAAGGACTTCTTCAAGGGCTTCTTTATAAAGCATGAGACTTCATGGGCTTCTTCAACCACCTCAACCACACAAGAGGACCTCCAAGGGTTAAGATTCATCATGACATCACCTGTGGGGTTGCCAAACCTTCTCCTAGGGTACCATGACACCATCAGAGCATGAATGACCACATAATGGGTCATTAATGCTTCTCCAACCCATCTAGGGCTTCTCCATCATCTACAACGGCTTCAACACCATCTCTAGGGTCTTCAACGCCATCAGCAGGGTCTTCAGCATCCTCAACAAGGTGGTGGCTTCAAGATCCAACTTTGTGGGTAAAGGGACCTTGTCAACTGGGTACAAGGTGCTTCAAGGCACAAACCCATTTTGTAAGGGGTCCAAGGCACTACAAGTGGGACTTCGTGGCATCAATGACAACCTGTGGGGCCACTGCAAGTCCATGTTGGCACCAATGACAATTTCATCAACATATGTTACGTGCATGAAGGTGGGTAGTGGACATAATGCATCCATTCCACTTACATTATGCATGCAATTGTGCCATGGGGGACACGGTAAGTTAAGCATATCGTAGAAATATTGCATGCCTAACAAGTGCCTGTACACTTTATTTTTCCGTTGCATGTTGAAGACCACAATGGTAGATGACAACAAATTTCCATAAAACCCACCATGTTTTCCCTGCGATGATGTGGACTCTAGATACGAAAGACCTCTAAGCCACAAGGGAGGTCGAGCTATGACATTGTAACCTCGTTATACAGAAAAAAAAAAGAATAAAAATGTGAACGAGGAATTGTTGCTACAGGAGAAGAATTTGTGGAATCTCTGCAATAATTGAGCAACAATTTGCCATTTGAATGAAGAATTAAGAAAATAAATGACATTGCCGACGGATCTTATGGATAGCACACTAGACATCCACTCGTCAACACTCATGCATGACGACTCTTCATTTTGAGAAAAATTAAAGGCTTCAAGATTGTCTATCATGTACTCATTAATATTGGAATCCAACTGCGAAAAATGAAGAATGTCTATTGCTCCATTTTACCATTTCTCCCAACTCTTCTCCTTGACAAGAATGAAGGTGGATACATGGCAGAGCAATGCCAGTGAAATATTGATGCAACTGCCTTCTCTTTGTGAAATGAAAAGCTGGCCCTGTAGGGTTGTTGTTGCATACGAATTCATAGTCTATACCAACAAATGAATTGGAATATTTGGAGTCAGTCGACAAGATGAATGATTCTTTTGAGTAGATGTTCATTTCACCTTGATGGCTTTTGTTTCTCAATAAATTAGCCCACTCACTAAATCTAAGGTTTATTGGTGCAGGCCAACAGTTTATGCACCCATTTATTTATGAAGTGGAAAAATCCATAACATGGCCAATTTGCCTCGATATTTTCATTTTTTGTCTCTCTGTATAGGAGGAATTTTTTCCCTGATATTTTCCCTGAGGATCGCTAGGATCGAGGATGAAAGGAAAGAAGATCGATGGAATCTTCCAGATTGTGAGACTGTGGAAACTTGTCAAGAAATGGCACATTATTACTCGCAATCAGAACGCCCAGTCGGGTATGGTCCTGTGTAGGTTGTCCCCAAGATTGAATCATTGTTCTTCGATCTGAGATGAATCAAGCCAAGACTGTTACACAAATCTGTCTTGGCTTCCTCTGGACGTTTCGATGGGTTACCTAGCGGTGTACATGGGAAGAGAATGGAGGTAGTTTATCATTGTGATAGGTTATTTGAGTCGCCCTGTGTTTCGAACCCTGCTTGACCGAGCCGAGGAGGAGTTCGACTTCGATCACCAAAGCGGGCTCACCATACCTTGCAAGGTAAGCATTTTTAACCAAGTCTTAAGGGTTCTTGGCAGAAACGATCCGGCCAGGCAGAAATTGAGCCTGGATGAGCTCCTCAACTTTTACCCAATGGAAAGGGAGTACAAATCCCAAACCCAAACTTGTCCAGCCTCGGTCTCATTTTCTAATATGACAGTCGTGCAATAAGGTTTTCAATTAAATATGGCTTGAATCGATTGAAATTTCAGAGAGAACCAGGGTCATTCACAACGTAGTAAAAATTGTAGGAATTTCTTACAATATTGAGGATTATCGAGTTTGTGAATGAAAAGTTTCAGAATGTGAAGGTGCAAGAACTAAAACTTTTAAAGATGTTATCATTGCTGCAAGAAATGTACGCTATCATTGTAGTGGGCATGATCTAAAACTTTTAAGGACACTATCATTGCTGTAAGAAAGGTACGATATGATCTCCAGTTGTTTGAGAGGTGGCTTTGATTATTGTGGGCCCACTATGTTATTGGACTCCAACAAAGAGTTAGAAATGCTCCAAAAAAAGAAATATTGCCAATGGATCACATAATCCATATAGGTAGGGGTGGCGCACTTACGATACTGTAGTATTCATAGAGTAATTGAAAGATGGATATAGTTGAGTAGAGCGAAGTTCCAAAGCGATTGGACGCTCCTTCGCAAACTGGTTCCTCCTTACTGCTGCCGGACCTGTTAGGGTTTCATGGTTTTCGGTCCCCATGGCACCGGCTCCCATGGCTTCTGGAGCTTCTGTGCTATCTGACCGGGGACATCCTTGTATCTCTAGACCTGTGCGGTTACTTTGAGGCACTGATGGTGGGATGCGTTGCACTGAGGGGGTATTACTTTGGGTTATCTAGTGGTTACCTATGTTGTCGAGCAATTTTTTATCCGTGTTGTTTCTGTGTAACCAAAGATGACTCTTGAGTGCTGTATGTTGACTTGGGGTACTGATTGCCTCTAATCGCTTTGGAACCTTCGGTGTGCCCTGGTGATGATGGGGACTGTCGCTTCTGTCTGGGTTTGACAGGGTCTCATGGTTTCGGTCTGGTCACGGACATCGTTGTGACTCCTCTGTCGCGATTTGGAATCTGGGAAGCATTATGAACTGTGAAAGCACTTGAGCGTTGGGAATTTGTTAGGGTTTCTTGGTTCATGGCCCCATTGGCCTCTGACGATTTTGAACCTGTTGACCAGGGAATGATGGAGGGTTATGATGTACCGGGGAGGGTTTTGGGATTTTAAGCAATTACATGTGAAGTCGGGTGTTTTTCGGGCGACTCCCGTGTTTACCGGCATCTGGATTTTTGTGTGTTGTTGGTGACCTAGTTGCATGTGTAGATTGACCTGGGGATTTTGAGTGCTCCCGACCACTTTGGAACCTTCGGTGTATTTGGGTGTTGATGTGGACTGTTGCTTCTGTCTGGGTTTGACTGGGTTTCAGGGATACGACTTGGCCCCGGTTGGGTTTCCGAATGGTGTTGTGGCTCTACTAACGCGTTATTCTGGTTTCTTGGAATGCTGCTGCTCGTTGAAGCTGACCGCGACCCTGGTATTGTGGCTTCTTATCCGTTGTCAGGACTGCCCTGATTCCAGGTATTTAGGATTCTCTTCTGATCCTTTTCTTTATTTTTTATTGTACTGGTCGAGGTTTTGTTTGTTAACCATTACTTGGGTTCTCGGGCTGATGGCCACAAACCCCACATGGAGTTCAACCTCAACCAAGGGTTAGTACCAACCATGTAGTAAAAAGTGGGAATTACTTCTATTTTTTAGGGTTTCTGTCGACCTGTTGGTTAACCGGTCATCTTTCGTCTTACTGATGTGACTGGTATTGCTTCCTGCTTGTGGCCTGTGGCTATTTCTGTCTTTTTTACCTGTCTGATATGTATTCCACTCTTGTTGTGTCCTTTTGTGGTTTCCGGTGTGGTTTTGGATCGGATTGCGGCCCCCTGATGCATTGGGTGGCTAGCCTGTTGTTTTTGTAGACCTTTGTATCTTACGAGGGGTTCTGACTAGTCTCTCGGTTTGGCCTTCTTCCTATCAAGTTTGTCTTCCACTCCTGTTGTGGGGTTTTCTTTTGGTATCTATCTGTGGTTTTCGGTGGTCACGGATTCTGGTTGGGACCCCCTGATTCATTTTGGTGTCTATCATTTGCTTGTTGGCCTATGTGGTCCTCATGTCCCTCTGTCTCCTATCGGAGTGACTGTGTTTTAATCTTTCTCGCTATGCGGTCTCACGTGGGGTTTGGCATGACCTTTAGGATCTTTGCATGTGACTGGGTTCTACCGGTCTCCTTGCCCGTGATATGGGTGCTCCGACCGATGATTGAAGGACTCATCACCCTAGAAAGGGTCGCCATCCTAACTCCTCTTGACGTAAAGCCAAAGCCCTTAAGGCCCTTAATCTGAAGCCCTGGTTTGTCCTTGGTCATGATGTTTTTATGGATAAGGTGGAGACTCTCTGCAGTAGGGCTCTTATAGGTAGGCTAGAGTACTGCTCCATGTCTAAGGAGGACTGGGTCGAATGGGTGACCTCTCACTGGAATCCTCTTATACATTATGTGCCTTCTATAAGCCTCCTTGCTAACAGATGGTTAGTCTTTGTTTTTATTGAAGCATCTGATGCCTCCCTGATCCTTCAGAATCTATGGCCTATTATGGATGGATCCTTAGTACTGAACCGTTGGCACTTGGGTTTCGACCCTCTCACTGAAAGGGTGACCATCAGACATCTGTGGGTGCTCTTTCTTGCTTTACCCTATCCTCTTTGGAATAAGGATATCCTTGTTGCACTAGCTAACCTTATGGGGCGTTTTGTTGCCCTTGAGAAGGACTTTCATCTTATTTATGATAAACAGATGGAAAAGGTTTTGGTTGAAGTTGACATTACCAAAGGCCTTATTCCTGAAATAGAGATTGACTGTGGAGATCGGGTTATTACCTAGAGACTGGATTATTTGCATATGGCGTTTAGGTGTAATTTCTGTCATGAAACTAGACACCTCCAGAATACTTGTCATCGCTTACGCACTAGTCTTTCTGCTAAGCGTGGGTTTGTATCCTCGCTTGTACCTGACCCTCCTCTTCTTGCTGTCACACCTAACCTTATGGGACCTCTGGTGGACTCCACTGATATTATCTATGCTTCATCTTCACCTTCTACCTTTGAAAATCTTTCGAAAGGTTAGTTGATGTACATTGAAGATATGGAAGCTGTTGCACTTCACTCCCGCCCTGGCCCTATGGGGAACCTTGAGGATCCTTCTGTCTTGGAGCCTCTCCCCTCTTCTGAGCTTTCTGTCGTTGATGGACCTCCTCCTTTCACATTGGATCACTTTCCCTCTCTCCCTCAGCCCTTTTCTTCTTCTTATTTATCTTCCAATCCACCCTTGTCCCCACATGTAAGCACTATACCATTACCCACTGCCACTTCATCTAGTCCTCTTGAAGCATCGGCTTTCCAGGACCGCTCACTCCTTACAGCTCTCTCGATATTTTCTGATAAAACTCCTATCTCCCCCTCTACTTTACCCTTGGACTCTATCTATTTTAAAAATGTGACCTTCAGGAAATCCAAGAAACCTCCTTTGGAACATCCTGGGATTTCGGGGGTATATACTCCTCTTTCGACTAGACTCAAGAATGCGGCTAGACAAACCCATATCTCTCCAGTTACTTCACAGGTTCTTAGAGCAAGTACACCTGAAGAGCCTGTTTCTCCATGAAAATTCTGTCTATGAACATTCAGGGGTTTGGAGGGATTACCAAACAAAAATCCCTTGGTAGATTATCCTCGGACTTAAACCCTGATATGATTCTTATTCAAGAGACAATGTGCTATTTCTCCCAGTCTCTTCATCTATTTTCCAAACTTAAACCGGGTTGGGAATTTTGTGCTTCGGATGCTTCGGGCCTTTCTGGAGGCCTTCTTGCTGGATGGAACCCTCACTTGGTCCAATGTAAAGCTTTCACTTCTTTGGCTAGTATCATTCTTAAAGCTACCTTTAAAGGTCTATTTGAGACTTTTACTATTATTAATTGCTATGGGCCCTATACTCAAAGAACCTTTTTCTGGGATAACTTGGTGGCTGTGATCTTCTTAAACTACCTAATTTACTTTTGGTGGGGGACCTAAATTTTACCATTTCTTCTTTTGAAGTCTGGGGAAGTAAGGCCAGGACTGACCCTTTAGACCTTTATTTTACTCAACTCATCTCCTGTAACAAGCTGGTGGACCTCTCTATGAATCTCCCTGGCCCTACTTGGAGAAATGGGTGCTCGGGGGAGGCTGGCATTTGTAAAACGCTGGCCAGTTTCTTCTTTCTAAATCTCTTCTCCCTAGCCTTTCCTTCTATAGAACCTGGGCTACCCCTACTGATGTCTCTGATCACTATCCTATTTTCCTGGAGTGGGGATCTAAATCTTGCTCTTAGTGTTGGTCCTTTAAATTTAATAGGGCTTGGCTTTTGGAGGAGGACTTTGCTCACCTGGTCCTCTCTTCGTGGAAGACCCCTGTCGACTTGGATGACTATAGCCATATGGATGTCCTTACTCTTAAGTTGCGCAGACTTAAATGTACTATTAAAGATTGGGAAAGGTTGAAGAATCACGAAAGGAGGAAGCAGATTCTGGAAATTAATGAAGGTATATCAAATATCTTGAAAGAGGATTTGGGCCCATGAGATTACCACACAGAGGCTAAAAAGTAGAATCCAATGGATTATGGAAGGGGATGTAAACTCTAAATTTTTTCACTCATATGCATCTGCTAGAAGGAACACTAATACTATTTGGTCTCTAAATGATTTGGAGGGTAATCCTGTATCCGAGGACCCTGCACTAAAGTTGCTTGGAAAACAACACTTTAGTGATCTATTTGGTGATGATAAGTCCACAAATATTGCTGACCAACTTAGAGTTATCAGGCTATTTCCTAGTATGAATTTTGATGATGATATTGACTATTTCCTTAAGCCCATTATGATCCAGGAAGTTGAAGCCGTACTTAAAGGGTTTAAGAAGGATAAGAGCCTTGGACCTGATGGTTGGTCTGTTGAGTTCTTCTAAGCCTTTTTTGATCTGGTGGGGGAGGACTTGGTCTTGGCTGCGAAACAAGCTAGAACATCTGGGAAAATTTCTGGTGCTCTTAACTCTACTTTCTTGACTCTAATACCTAAGTGTGAGAAGACCTTGACCTTTACCAACTTTCGACCCATCTCCTTATGTAACTTGGTCTACGAGGTCATTTCTAAGATTGTTGCCCTCCGACTGAAACCTATCCTCAACAGGTCTATATCTCCCCAACAGTTTGGCTTTCTCAAGGACAGACAGATAATTGAACTTGTAGGCATTACCCAGGAGTTACTACACTCTATTAAGACTAAGAACTCTAGTGTCATGGTTTTAAAACTCAACCTGGTTAAAGCCTTTGAGACACTAAACTGGACTTTCCTTAGACTCTTACTTATCTAGATTGGCATCCCCTTGCTGGGTGTAAATTGGATAATGGGCTGTGTATCTAGCTCCTGTTTTGCTGTACTTGTTAATGGATCCCCCTCGGACTTTTTTCTTGCCACCAGAGGAATTCGTCAAGGATGTCCTTTGTCCCCCTTATTATTCATACTAGTTATTGAGAGCCTCAGCAGAATTATTATGGATGCTCAGCTAAAAGGTCTTATTAAGGGCTTTCAATATGCTCCTGATCTGGTGATAACACACCTGCTGTTCGTGGATGATGTGATTTTAATTGGTATTGGCACTATTGGTGAGTGGAGTGCTTATAAAGATGCACTGGACTTATTCTGCTCGGCTACAAGGATGACTGTCGGCTTGGAAAAATCATCCTTTCTTTATCAGAATGTGGATGCTGATATTAGATGCAAAATTGCGACGCTGCTTCCTTTCAGAATGGATCCACTTACTTCGGGCTTTAAGTATTTGGGATATTGCCTGAAACCATTGGGGTATCGTACCTCTAATTGGCGCTGGATGATTGAGTTATCTGAAAAAAAGATTCAAAACTGGACTTACAGGTTACTATCTCTTGGAGGCAGAGTGATTCTCATTAAAGCTGTACTTACGGGGTTGGCTGTCTATTGGTTTGCCTTGGCTAGATGTCCTAAATCTATCCTGACCTTACTTAGAAGATCTATCTTCTCTTTCTTGTGGGGATCATCTGCTGAACATCAAAATTCTCATCTGGTTAATTGGGAATCTGTCTTCTTACCTACTGAATATGGTGGCTGGTGGGTGGCTGGGATATAAAGAACCTTGAATGGTTTGGAATATATTTGAGACTAAAATGTTTGTGGCAGCTTCTAAATGGTACTGGTCTTTGGAGCAGAATTATTGCCCATAAATACTTCAGAAACAGGTCATTAGAGGACTGGATTCGTGCCCGTAATTTCAAAGTTACTGACACTTCTTACTTCTGGAATGGTTTTATTAGGATACTTGAGTGGATTACTTTCCATCTGGGATGGAAGGTGGGGAACGACTTAAAGATTAGGTTGGGTGTGGACCCTATTGCTGGGCACAACTCTCTGTATCTTTTGTCTGCGGAGCTTAGAGATTACCTTCATGACCTAGGGATTTCAACTCTTGCTCAGGCCCAAAATCTGGATGGTTGTGGTCTTGATGGTTCTAACTGGTACACTGCTTTTGATCCGTACCTGGGTGGTGAGTGGGATGATCAATGGTGTTCATTTGTTAAAGGCTTGACTCATGGTGGTATTAGGATTGGAACTACTAAAGATACTCTTCTTTGGTTATATGACAAACAGTCGAGTACGATGACAACCAAAAAAGCTTATGATCTGATTATGTCTAAACATCAGACTATTATGGAAAATGATTTCCTGTTAAAGATTTGGCACCTAAATATTCCCCATAAACTGAAATGCTTCATCTGGCTAACTTGTAATATGAAAATCAATACTTGGGACACCCTATGTAGGAAAGGTTCGCACGACCCCAATAGGTGTTGTTTATGTAAGGGGGATGCTGAAACAATAGAACATCTTTTTGTTGGTTGTCCTTTTGTAAAGAAGTTGATCTGGGATCTCAATGTTCTGTTTGATGTTCACCTTCTATGGTCTGCGCCTACCCTTTTGGAAAATCTCATAAACTGGGTCTCAAAGGGGGGTACCCATCAGTACCTACCTCTTTTTCTCATCTGGAATATCTGGAAGGCTAGGAACTGAAATTTATTTGATGATCTGACTCCTAATATTGCCAGTCTCTTCCATATCATCCTAGAAGAGGTAAATTCTTATAAGGTTCCGCTGAAGTCTAGGAACAAATTTGGTGACATTCGTGAGTCGCCTGTTTCAAAATTTCCTATGGTATTCTTTGATGGAGCTGCAACAAATTTCATTGGTGGTGTAAGCATATGTATTTGGTTAAATGATCACCATTTTTTGGCTATTAAGCTTGGATGTGGGAGCAACACAAATACAAGAGCAGAACTTTTAGCACTCTGGGCATCATTATGGGTCGCCAAAGATATTGGGTTGCCTTACCTACATATCTTTGGCGACTCCTCGGTGATTATAAATTGGGCAAAGGGAGAATCCACCCTCAATATGGTGAACCTTGAGGCTTGGTGCGACAACACCAAATTGCTCATGTCCTCATTCACCAGGGTGGATTTCAGTCATGTTTATAGGGAACATAACACGAGGGCAGACACCTTATCCAAGGAGGGGTTGTGTTTGGCTCCTGTCATCTCTTGCTTATAGAATCATATGATGATGAGTTTATTGGGGAAGACTCTATCCATCTTTTTTAGAATTTGCTCATTTTACTTCAGTTATTGATCACATGGTATTTATTGAGCTATTTCTGGTTATGCTGAGCAATAGTTTCTAGAATACTGAGGGTCACTTACCTGCTTGGATAAGGTGCCTGGGCTCCTGTTATGTTCTTTATGGACATATATTGACTGATGTATATTTTTTGCTCACCTATGAGAGGACCTTTACATGTATTGATACCCAGGTGCTGATTGTATTCTTGTCATCTTGGGTATTGTCATATTTATGTTTGTACTGTTTTTGTAATGTTTTTTTACTGATTTGTTGGACCCATTGGGGTTAAGACAGTTATCTGCTGATGTACAAGGTTACCTTTGATTCAATTGAATAACAAGGAACTTCTTTTTTCGACTGAAGAAAATAAATAAAAGAAAGGTACGATACAAAGATGATTAATAAAGACTATTCTTCTTTTTGTTACTTGGAAATAAATAATCTCACAATTTGGATTTATATATCTCGGCATGCTCATATAGTTTGGAAGTATTTTTAATGCATACTTAGGATGGTAAAATTCTAGATGTAGTCACTTTCAAGCATAAAAAAGAACAAGATGGTTGAGGACTCGAGATATTGTTTAAGCAATGGCAGATAATTGAACAACTATATGCAATGAGATTTTACCAATTAGTGTGGACGATAATCTTGGACTTTAAAAACATGCTCCTCTTTTTTTCTTCTTCTTCTTCTCCGTACTATATCCTCCAGATATTTGGAAGACCACAAAATGTGTCAAGCAGCTAGATGCATTGGTTCAGTTCTTACTATCTACGCAACAACAATTCTTATAAGTGTCCTACAATAGCAATTTGAAATTATTGTAAGTTAAATGCCATGTAACTCATCAATATGAACTATACCTCATCAATATGAATAGAAAAAATTACCGCAAGTCCTTGTGGTTTGTCTTGATTTCATATTTTGCAAGCATCTCATGACATTGATTTTTTTGGTTTCGCAAGCCAACCCAATGCGATGTGAAACAGGGTGTGTAATGTGATATGCAAAGGGTGAAGGTGATGGGGGATGGGAATGAATGCTGTGGGAGGTGGGAATAAGTGGAGATCAAGGTAGCAACAGAGAATATGGCAGTGGCATTAAATGCATCCTCCTCCCTCTAAACCAGAGTTACGAGAAACTTAGGAAAATTTGCATATAGAACTCAATCAACCGACAATAACGATTCAAATTGATCACCAATAGAATGATATATAAATCCATTTAAAAAAATTAAGATTTTTTTTAATGATGTGAGACTATAGATAAAAGTTAAGAATTTATGGTCAAAAGAGAAAGTAATATGTAGTCAACGCAAATCGATTACAATATACCTACGCCTTCGACTGGTATAATAATAATGTATATAGTGAAATTAACAGTGACCCAACACGTTATTATGTGTTAATCTTGCTTCATATTATGGTGGAATGTGCAAGCGTTCATATAGGGGATGGCTATGAATAAACTTAGTACAAGTGCCTTTTTTAGATTTTTATGTGAGAGATTGAAAAAAAAACTATAATCAAATTCACTGTAAGTGTGTCTTTTAAGTTTATAGATTTTAATGTGAAAGAAAACAAGTTTATAAATTTTAATGCGAAAGATAATAAAAATAAATGAATTAAACATTAAAGTAAATGATTAGCAAACCACAAGGACTTGCAGTAATTTTTGTTGTTCATATTTTGCAAGCATCTCATGACATTGATTTTTTTGGTTTTGCAAGCCAACACAATGCGATGTGAAGCAGGGTGTGTAATGTGATATGCAAAGGGTGAAGGCAGTGGGGGATGGGACTGAAGGTCGTGGGATTTGGCAATAAGTGGAGATCAAGGTGGCAACAGAGACTATGGCAGTAGCATTAAATGCATTCTGTAAATGCATCCTCCTCCCTCTGAACCTGAGTTATGAAAAAATTAGGAAAATTTGTGTATAGAATTCAATCACTTGACAATAACGATTCAAATTGATCACCAATAGAATGATACATAAATCCATTTAAAAAAATTAAGAAAAAAATCATTTATGATGTGAGACTATAGACAAAAGTTAAGAATTTATGGTCAAAAGAGAAAGTAACATGTAGTCAATGCAAATCGACTACAATATACCTACACCTTCGACAAGTATAATAATAATGTATATAATGAAATGAACACTAAGTGACCCAACGCGTTGTTATGTGTTAATCTTACTTCATAGTATGGCGGAATGTGCAAGCGTTCATACAAGGGATGACTACGAATAAACTTAGTACAAGTGTCTTTTTTAGATTTTTATGTGAGATATTGAAAAAAAAAACTATAATCAAATTCACTACAATTGTGTCTTTTAAGTTTATAGATTTTAATGTGAAAGAAAACAAGTTTATAAATTTTAATGCGAAAGATAATAAAAATAAATGAATTAAACATTAAAGTAAATGATTAAGCATTACAAAATAAAAATAAACTCAACTCTGAGGGGTAACTCAGTTGGTTGGTGCTTTCAATTCCAAGACCAAAGTAGTCGAGGTTGAAGGTTCAATTCTTTGGGTCTTTCAGGGTTAGGCTCCCAAAACTAGAGCCAACAGTGTGAGGCCTCTTCAGGTGGGCTCCCTAAGAATTATTCTTGTGGATGTAGTGTGTTCCGTCAAAGTTACGGGGCAACAAACCACATTAAAATAATAATATAATAATAATTATTATTCAATCTCAAAGTTCATGGTATGTTATAAATCAAGATACTCCTATTCTCTTATACAAGTTTAGATTGGACTAAAAAAAGTTGTGAGCTCCAACTAAAATATCAGAATGATAACATACATTTGACCTAATGATGTATGATTTTTTTTTGTAATCTAGTACCCACATGGGATTTGAACTCATAACCTTCCACTTCTTTTTTCCCAGGGAAAAAAATCATTATCCATGATTTTCATTTATAATAAAAATATGAACCATATTGTTCATGGGCCACTGATGGCAAATTTACAGAAATAGAAAGTAGGAAAGTATTGCTTTCTAAATCAATCTTCCATAAGTATATATTATATATAGAGACTAAGGGTCTGTGATTCACATATATTGTCAATTACAGCTTCAAATACAAATCAGGATATCTAGAAAAAGATTGGCCCTTAGTAGACCTATGGGTTGTGTTTAACCTTTAAAGGTCCTGGATCAATTTCCTTTATGATGTCCTTATCAACTAGCCAAAGAGAAGCTTGTTCATGATCCATTGTTTTGATAGAGAATCTTCCTGTGTATTCCGATCACAATAGATGTGCTTGATAGAAATGGATTCGAAGAGTGTTATAACTCTATTGATATGGTCAATGATGGGTCTCAAGTATATGTTTTTGGATTTTATATGCTAGTTTAACCAATCCACCACTAGATTAGAGTCACCAAAGATTCGAAGCTTATAGATGTACAGATGCAGTCCTAGATTTATGACCGAGATCATAGCAGATTACTATGCCAAGTTGTTGGTAGTCAAGCCAATGTTGGCTACAAATTTGTAAAAAGGTGTATTTGTAAAGATATCTTGTACCCCCTATACCACCCAAGATAGGCTGACCCGAAGCTACACCATCAAATAATGACCATGCTTGAGCTTTATCGATCAAGATCTGAGAATCTAACTTGGTATTTGTTGGCTTCTGAGTCTATGGAAAGTGATTTAATATGGAAATACTTTTAGAAGCGTAGACCAAAGGAGGAATGGATATGCCTTGGAAAATGGATTTGTTCTATGCATTTCAGGCTCCCCACAACATCATGGATGACAAGGATTTAAACTTTAAGAAGGAAGGATTTCGTGCCCATGTTTGATATGCAACAAGGAGGAAATTCCCATTCCATGTGAAATGCGACTGAGAGATAACCGAGGCAAGTATCCACATCTCTGTAATGTATGTGCAATTAATGAGTAGATGTGTAATACTCTCACCTTCAACACAAGACAATGGGTATCCGTCTAGGCCAATCATTTGAGTTTTCAAGAGGTGATCCCAAACAAGGATTTTCCCTACAAGAGAGAGCCAAGAGAAAAGCTTTGCTTTCAAGGGGAATTGTAGTTTCCAAATGTAGGACATCCACCACTTAGAGGGTGGATGGTCTTCAACGTCTCTCAGCATATTATATCCATATTTAGGCCTATAGCTTCCCTTGGTTGTATTTTTAGACCACTGGATTTGATCCTCCCCAGCAGTCAATAATATATGATTGTCGAGAAGAGCAGAGAAATATAAGGCCAAGATTACTTTTTCCTCATTATAAAAACCAACCTGAGTAGACGGTAACCATGTCTGTTGTTGATGATTTGTGATTCATGGATCCGAGAGGTGGTGCATAAAGATCAGGCCCAAATCAACGATTTATTCCACCATATGTATTGACAATTTGCAATCAATATTAGATCCAGTCCATGAATCATATCCAATTCTGAAATATTTTCCATTTTCAATATGACAGAATACCCAATCCCCTATTATATCAAAGGTCTATATAAGTGCTTTCCAAAAAATGGAGACATTCTTGCATTGAGTGACCGGTGTTCTGAGCCAATCCATGTGTAACATACCCATATAACCTTGTAAAATGTATATATATATATATAATTATTTCACATAAGACATGGGCCATGAATCTTCCTCTAACATTCATTCCTAAGCTTAATCGTTTCTGCAAAAGTCCTTCCGCAAATAAAAACTCCCTTTCACAGTTTCTCTTCCGCAATGCGGATTGCGAAAACCCTTACATTCAACACCTTTTCCTTTCCGCTTTTTGCATTCCACAATGCGGATTGTGGATTGCGGAAACAATTAAGTTCTTTACATTTTTAACCTCCGCTTTCTGTTTTTCGCAATGCGGATTGCGAAAAACACATAATTACTTTACAGTTTCCCAACTTCCGCTTTTCGCAATTGTGGATTGTAGAAACACATATCTTCTTCACAGTGTTAACTTCTACTTTCCGCAATGCGGATTGCGGATTGCGGAAACCCCATATTTTCTTTTTCGCTTTTTGCCTTCCACGATTGCGGATTGCGGAACCTCATGAATACTTTATAGTCTTGAATTCCACTTTCTGCATTCCGCAATGCGGATTGTAGATTGCAGAAAGTCCTTATATTCATTACATTTTAACCCTGGTTTCCACTTCCGCAATGCGGGTTGCAAAAACACTCCCATTCCTTATAAATTTTATTGTGCTTTCCACTTCTGTAATGTGGATTGCAGAACCACCCCCCTTATGATTTTTTACTCTATTTCTACTTCCTCTATGAGGAGTGCGGGTTGCAGAAACACTTTAATTCCTTGTAAATTTTAGGCTTCCATGGGCCTTCTGGCCCAAGGTTTTTCACCTATATTCTCTGTGTTTTCTTGGCAATACTAAGGAGTTTCCAACTCTTAATGGACTCATGACTTTAAACCGAATGGTTTACTTAGACAAGATCAAGCTTAGGTATTTTATGGTGGTGTATAGTTGCATGTTTCCTAAGAACTTCAGTAGCCAAGCTCTCCTTCACAGTTTCACCCTCCGTTAGGAATTTAAGGTATTATATAGGGGCTTCACTAAAAAGGAAAAGGGCTAAACCCAATAGAGCACATTTGCTTCCCTACCAAGGGTCCCTTAGACTGGCTTTAACAAGGAATCATACAACATACTAGTAACTATTTATAGAAATAGTATTACACCATTTGAGCAACCAATATCACCAAATGCAAGTCACGGTTATTCAAAGTAGAGTATGAGTATACACCAGCTCATAAGCAACATTTTCATCAATAAAACTAAAGCTGGTATTTATAATTTCATAAACATTGAGACACACATTTACACATATGCAAAGATACCCTGAGCTCAATAGATTTGCGGGAACATAAACCCAGTAATGAAATCTGTTTGTAAAGCGAGCCTCAATGAAATGGGAATAGCCATGTTCCACCCAACTGTAGATTAGGCACATCTCTGCTCTGTCCTTAATCACCTCCAAGCTAAACTATGCGTGCCAAGAGCGGAGATAACAATCCTTAGTTTAGTATTCCAGGCATAAATCACTTGCCTAACACAGAGTGCTCACACAACAAGTATTTCTCTCAACTCTTGCCTAACATAGAGTGTTCACACAACAAGAGTTCATTCTTTCCCAACATACTCAGCAGCGTCCTGCCTCCTCGCATATGCCCTTTTATAGTTTTCTTGCCTAGGTCTTACTTTGCAGCTATGGTCCATTCCCCAAGGAACCCCCTTCAATCACTGCTCCCTGATTTCTCCAAGGTCTGTCCGATCTTATTTTGCAGCTACAGTGCATTCTCCATTAAATCCCCTTCAACCACTGTGCCCTGATTTCTCTAGGGTCTGTCTAGCACCATTAAGACGTTGCAGTGCTTGGTGCACTTCCCTGAGGTTTACTGTTCTACATCTCCCCCTCTTGCATGCATAGTCTCCTCTTTTTACGTGACTTGTCCCTTTCATTCGAAATTTCATTAAAGGCAAAATGTAGTGGTTACAATTGTCCTCTAGGGACCGTTTGGAGGGACTCCGCAATCAGCCAAACTCGTCAAAAAACACAGTTGAGATTTAATATTACAAATAATGTTTATAAATCAGGGGATATCACATCCACACCCCCTTATTGCAACACTGTCCACAGTGTTCTTAGTCTTCTCCACAGCTTCTGGAAATAAACCTAGGTACTTATTTCGCATATCCTCCTTTAGTTCCCAAGTCGCCTCCTCTAGGCTAAAGTGATTCCATTGCACCTTAATCCGAGTGACGACCTGGTTTCGAAGTATTGTTTCTTTCCTGTTTAGAATGCGCAGAGGTTCCACTTGAAATTCTCCTTCTGGTTCCACTTGTACCACATTCCAATCAATGATATGAGTGGATTCATGTATATATTTCTTCAGCAATGAAATATGAAAAACATTATGAATTATTAAGTTTGTAGGAAGAGAAAGTTTGTATGCCATGGGTTTAATCTTTTCCAATATTTGAAAGGGTTCACAGAACCATGGTGCTAATTTGGTACAACTTCCCAGTTTCAGGGAGCTCTTTTTGGGCTTGACTCGGAGGCAAAGATGATCTCTAACTGAAAATTCTTTATGTTGTCTCTTAAAGTCACCATAACTCTTTTGGTGATCCTACGCCACCTTCAAGTTCTTTTGTACTTCTCGAATAGTTTGTTCCATGTCTTGCAACATTTCAGGTCCTACTATCAAACGATCCACAGGGATATCCCAGCTAACAGGGGTAAGACACCTTTTTCCATACAAGATTTTGAATGGGCTCATCTTGGATGAGTCCTGATAACCATTATTCTATGAAAACTCTACTATATGTAAATAGTCTTCCCACTTAGTGGGTATTTCCATGACATATATCCTCAGCATGTCTTCAATGACTTGGTTTGTTCGTTCTGTTTGTCCATCTGTTTCAGGGTGGTAGCTAGTGCTGAAATTTATCTTGGTTTCTAACCTGGAAAACAATGATTTCCAAAATTTTGATGTAAACTTGACACCCCGATCAGAAATTACCATATTTGGTAATTTATGAAGTCAGAATATTTCCTTTAGGAATGTTTCCACAACATTGACATCCTTATAAGTCGATTTCACAGGTATAAAATGAGCAGACTCGTTGAAATTATCTACTACAACCATAATTGAATCATGTTGTTTTTTAGTTAATGGAAAACATGTGATAAAATCTAAAGATATCACCTCCCATTTCCATTCAGGAATTGGAAAAGGTTGTAACAAACCTGCTGGATGATGATGTTTAGGCTTCACCTGTTGACATTGCAAACATTTAGATAGATAATCAACTAAATATGCCTTTAATTTGGGCCAAAAGAATTGTTTTCTCAGGGATGTGATCATCTTTTGGTAACCAGGGTGCCCTGCATAAGGAGGTCTATGCATTTCATTTAGAACAAACAATTTTAAATCTGCAACATTAGGCATGTATATTCTCCCATTAAATCAAATTAACCCTTTCTAGTCTACTTTGAATTCTGCCCCATTCAAGTTTACCTTGTCTTTCAGCAATTTATTAGGTAAGTTTTCATATTCATCATCATGGATGCTGGATTTTTTTATTTTGCTCCTCATATCACTTTCTTGTTGGCTCATTGTAAACTCATATACTTCGTGAGTTCACTGACTAAGTGCACCAACCACCCTATTTTCCTTACCCTTGATATGCTTTATTTCAAAATTGAATTCACTTAAGAAGGCCATCCATTTTGCTTGTCTGGCATTTAGCCCCGACTGAGTAAACATATTCTTTACACAAGTTTTGTCTTTTAATAAAAGGAACCTTTTCCCTAACAGGTATTGGCGCCACATTCTTAAGGCATGCACTATTGCTGCCAATTCTAGATCATGCACTACATAATTTCGTTCATGCTCTTTCAATTTGCGAGATTCATAACATACCACATGCCCTTATTAAGATAATACTCTCCCCAATCCTTCCTTACTAGCATATGTACGGACTATGTAGATATTTATAAGGGTCAACCACCTTCAAGATTGGAGCCATGGTTAACAATATTTTTAGATTTTCAAAGCTCTCTTGACACTTCAAGGACCACACAAACTTTACTCCCTTCTTTTGTAAGGAAGTAATGGGATAGGGTATCTTTGAGAATCCTTGGATGAATCGTTGGTAGTAACCGGTGAGTCCCATGAAGGACCGAATATCAATGACATCCTTAGGCACATGCCATTCAAAAATAGCCTTAATCATTTGTGGGTCTACCACGATCCCATCTTATGAGATGGCATGACCTAGGTACTGAATTTATTTCTTAAGGAATTCACACTTCTCGAACTTAGCATACAACTGATGCTCTCTTAGGGTATGTAGCACAATTTCCAAGGGTTGTTGATGTTCTTCCTCCGTCTGGGAGTATATTAGGATGTCATCAAGAAATATCAACACAAAATGATCTAGGTACTTGTTGAAAATACTATTCATCATGCACATGAATGTAACAGGGGAATTGGTTAAGCTGAAAGGAATTACTACGAATTCATAGTACCCATATCGGGTTCTGAAGGACGTTTTACTTACATATTCTTCTTTAATCTTGATCTGGTGATAACCAGACCACAAATCTAACTTGGAGAAGATTTTATCCCGCCCCTACTTGATCAAATAGATCATTAATTCAAGGCAAAGGATACTTGTTCTTGATGGTTACTTTATTCAGTTGTCTGTAATCTTTGCAAAGCCTTAGAGTCCCATCCATTTTCTTAACAAATAAGATTGGTGCTCCCCAAGGAGACACACTGGGTCTGATGTAACCCTTAACTAACAGTTATTGTAATTGAATTTTCAATTCAGTTAACTCAGGGATGCTCATACGATAAGGTATCTTAGATACTGGTGCAGACCCAGGCACAATCTCAATGGAGAAATCTATCTCTCGTTGAGGGGGTAGTCCCAATATCTCTTCTGGAAATACATCCCTAAACTTACTTAAGAGTGTGTGGTCTTTTACCTGTTTGACCTTCATTAAGGAGCAGGTCAATGACCTGCACTGCATACAACTTACAACCCTTTCTCATACACCTTTTTAATTGCATGGCAAAGATTTTCCTTAAGGACACAGGCTTAATGACACCTTCTACCTTCCTAACAATTTGATCCTTAGCCACATAAGTAAAGGTTTTCTCAATACAATTCAATAATACTTTGTACTTTGCTAACCAATCCATGCCAATAATCATATCATATGACTCTAAAGGCAAAACATTCAGAATAATTCTAGTCACATGATCCATTATTTTAACTTCACAATCAACAATAAACTCAGTTACCTTTCTCCTTGCTCCAGTGGCCAGTTGGACTGACCAGGGTTTTGCATGCCTTACCTTGGCAAGTTGGAAGTCCTCCATCACTTTGGGAGTGATGTAACTTAAGGTAGCCCCTAGATCAATTAGTATAGAAACATTTCAGTTATGGATAGTACCTTCAATCTCCACAATCACAGATTGATAGTCTGCTTGTCGATTCTCCATGGTTGCATTAACCTAGTGGTAACTTTTCCCAACCGTGGAAGCTTCTTACACGCTGTACACAACCTCCTTAGTTTGGTTGAGGCGTGGGCAGTTCCTTCGCAAGTGGGGATCTCCACATTCCCAACACTTCAGGGGTTCTTTAGGGGCTCCAACAGTCTCCTTAGGTCCAAGGTTCACAGATTTATAGTTCTTCTGTGGAAGCTATTCATTTTTCATTGTAGGAATTTCCTTGCAAATTTGTTGGCATGTTCCTGAAGGGTGGGGGCTGGAATCCCTTCTTTCGTTGGTTGAAATTTTCCTATTATTTACCCTTACAGACCTTGGAGAGGTCATTCCTATGTTTGTACTGCTCAAAACATAACCTTGCATTTCTTAAGGATTCATCCAAGGTTTTGGGATTGTCAAATTCAATCTGGTCCTTATAAGACTGTGGCAAGCAACTCAAGAACCTCCGCACTTTCACTTTTTCTTCTTTAACATACGACACAGACTGCAACAGATCAATAAATTTGTTAGTGAGGTCCTCTATTTTCATTTGGCCAAGTTTTAACTCATAGAATCCTTTGGTCTTTCTTTCATAGTATCTCTCTGACAAATATTGCTTCTTGAAGAACTTCTTGAACTTCGACCACTCCAGGTTCTTCTCTTTTATTCCTTGGGAAATATTTTATTTCTTGCCACCAAATTTTGGCCTTTCCCTTCAGGTTGTAGATGGTCATTCTCACCTTCATGTTGCTAGAGTAATTATAAATTTGGAAGTACTTCTTAATGTCTGACAACCAATCCTCTTCTTCTTCTTCGGTCTTGGATTCCCTGTCGAAGCTGGTTGGATTGATCTTTTTAAATTCTCCTTCGAAGTGGTCAATTTTTCTTTAACCGACCCACTTGGCTCGATTTGCATATTTTTGAGTTCCATTGGAGGAATTGTCTTTTCTTTCTATACTTTCTGGAACTTTCGGGTCCCTCCCAATATCTATTTGGGTTTTTTCCCCATTATTATTCTCTTGCAGACTTTGCAATAGTAGCTCATTAATCTCCTGCTGCCTTTCCTAAGCCTTCTTTAGCTGCTCATTATCCGCTTTGAAGCTCTGTATTTCTACGATCAAGTTCCTCATTGTTTTTAGAACTTGACTTACTTCAGAGTGTTGCTGCTCTGGTTGCGATGAGGGTGGTGTTAGTGCACCTTCTTTAGGTCGATCCACAGTCTCACTTTGTGAGGCCATTGCTGTATCCTGTTGTAGAACAATTTTGCATGTGCACAAAACATTCCAACACAAATTGTTATGATTAGAACAAAGTTTTTCCATAATTCAACGAAACTAGATGTTCCCAAAAGGTGACAGGGTTGAAACCTATAGCTCTGATACCATATGTAACATACCCATATAACCTGTTAATATGTATATATATCTCTTTCACATAAGACATGGGCCATGAATCTTCCTCTAACATTCATTCCTAAGCTTAATCGTTTCTGCAACAGTCCTTCCACAAATAAAAACTCCCTTCCGCAATTTCTCTTTTGCTATGCGGATTGCAAATTGCGGAAACCCTTACATTCAATACATTTTCCTTTCTGCATTCCGCAATGCGGATTACATAAACACTTAAGTTTTTTTCATTTTTAATCTCCGCTTTCCATTTTCCGCAATGCATATTACGAATCGCGGAAAACACATAATTACTTTACAGTTTCCAAACTTCCGCTTTCCGCTTTCTGCAATTGCGGATTGCAGAAACACATATCTTCTTCGCAATTTTAACTTCCGCTTTCCGCAATGTGGATTGCGGAAACCCCATATTTTCTTTATATTTTCTGTTCTGGTTTCTGCCTTCCACGATTGCAGATTGCAGAACCTCGTGAATACTTTATAGTCTTGACTTCCACTTTCTACATTCCGTAATGCATATTGCGGATTGCGGGTTGCAGAAATGCTCCAATTCCAAATAACTTTTACTCCGTTTCCACAATGTGGATTGCGGATTGTGGAACCACCCCCCTTCCTTATGAGTTTTTACTCTGTTTCTGCTTCCGCAATGCAGATTGTAGGTTGCAGAAACAGTTCAATTCCTTGTAAATTTTAGGCTTCCACAGGCCTTTCGACCGAAGATTTTTCACCTATCTTCTATGTGTTTTCTCGGAAAAACTAAGGAGTTGCCAACCCTTAATGGACTCACGGCGTTAAGCCGAATGGTTTACTTAAAAAAGCTCAGGCATAGGTATTTTATGGTGGTGTACGTTGGCATGTTTCCTAAGAACTTCAGCAGCTAAGCTCTCCTTCACAGTTTCACCTCCCTTAGGAATTTAAGGTATTATATAGGGGCTTCACTAAACAGGAAAGGGGCTAAATTGAGTAGAGCACATAGGATTCCCTACCAGGGTTCCCTTAGACTGGATTTAACAAGGAATCATACAACATAATAGTAACCCTTTATAGAAACAATATTACACCATTTGAGCAACCAATATCACCAAATGCAAGTCACAATTATTCAAAACAGAGTATGAGTATAAGCAACATTTTCGTCAATAAAACTAAAACTGGTATTTATCATTTTGGAAACATTGAGACACACATTTACACATATGCAAAGATACCCTGAGCTTAATAGATTTGCAGAAACATAAACCTAGTAATGAAACTTGTTTGTAAAACGAGCCACAATGAAAAGAGAACAACCACGTTCCACCCAACCGTAGATTAGGCACAGATCTGTTCTTTCCTTAATCACCCCCGAGCTAAATATGCATGTCAAGAGTAGAGACAACAATACTCACTGTAGTATTCTGGGCAGAAATCACTTGCGTAACACAGAGTGCTCACACACCAAGTATTTCTCTCAACTCTTTCCTAATAGAGAGTGCTCACACAACAATAGTTCGTTCTTTCCCAGTATATTCAGTAGCGTCCTGCCTCCTCGCATATGCCCTTTTATAGTTTGGTTTCCTAGGTCTTACTTTGCAGCTACGATCCATTCCCCAAGGAATCCCCATCAACCATAGCTCCATGATTTATATGGGGTCTGTTCGATCTTGTTTTGCAGCTACGGTCCATTCTCCATTGAATCCCCATCAACCACTACACCCTGATTTCTATAGGGTCTGTTCGGCGCCATTAAGGTGTTCTGGCGCCTGCTGTACTTCCTTGAGGTTTACTGCTCTACGTCTCCCCCTCTTGCATTCATAGTCTCCTCTTTTAACGTGACTTGTCCCTTTCATTCAGAATTTCATTAAAGGCAAAATGTAGCGGGCAACTGTCCTCCAGGGACCGTTTGGACGGATTCTGCAATCAACCAAACTCATAAAAAAACACAATTGAGATTTAATATTACAAATAATGTTTACAAATCGAGGGATATTACACCATGATAGTCAATGGTTGAATATATTTATGGTGCATAACCTTAACCCATAATCCATTGTTAGTTAGAAGGCACCGAAATACCTTTCACAACCAATGCTTTCGAGAAGATATGGTGATCCTTTAGGCCCCATTCCCCAATATGTCTTGGAAGGGATATAGACTTCCATGAAATCCAATAATAGGGTCTAAGATCATAATATTTGTGCCATAAAAAGTTAAATACAATCTTCTCGATACGAGTGAGGATTCCTAAAGGAAAATATGTAATCATTTTCCAATAAACATACATTCCTTCCTCAACATATTGGAGTAAAGTGAGATGCCTAGCCTTAGATAGAGCCTTATTACACCATAATCATACCTTGCTTTTGACTCGTTGAACCAGCCAGGCCCAATGCATGAGAGAGTAATCATTCGGTTTAATGGTGAAACCCAAGTGTCGAAGACCCAATGATACATCACAGTTGTTAAAGTGAAAGAGTTCAATCATCCATTCATCATCAACGTATTCAATATTCATGAAAGAAATGGAATATTTTTGCCTATTACATAACATACCTGTAGCTGCAAAGAAGAGCTGAATAATGTCATTTATCTTTTGCATTTATCTTCTGGAGCCATATGAGAAAATAATGATGTAATAAAAAAATAACAAGTGGGTAATATAGGCTGATCCACCAAAGTGATGACCTCTAAGGCCTCCAGATGACCTAACAGAAGTGATAATGCAACTAAGGCCTTCCATGATGAGGAGGGATAAAAGGGGGACAAGTGGGAAACCTTGTTGGAGCCCACGACCGGGTTTGAATAAGTGAGAAGTGGAGCCATTGATCAAAACAATGTAACTTACCGACCAAACACATGATAAAATCCAATTTACAATGGGAAGGTCAATAGCCATCTAAAAGAGAGCAAGTCGAATGAAGGTCCAGTTTACCCTATTGTACGCTTTAGTAAGATCTGCTTTGATGACAACTATAGGACTTTTTTTAATTTTAGCTGAAAGTAAAACTTCCTGTGCAATACCTATGGCATCATGGATATGACAACCTTCAAGGAAGGCAAATTGTTTTGGAGTGATGACTTTTGAGAGAATAATATTCAATTGATTAGCCAGGATATTTGCAGTGAGCTTATATATAACATTGCAGAGAGAAATAGGTCTAAGATCTCCCATTTTCTTAACCTTATCAACCTTCAAAATTAGAGTTAAGAAAGTTGTATTAAAAGAAACAATAATTATCCCTTTTCTTCATGACTCCATAACATTTAGTAGATCAGATCCAAGAATATCAAACATACCTGTGTAAAATTCAATGGGCCAATTGTCTGGGGACATGGATTTCATAGCATGTAACAACTCCTCCTTCACAATGGCTTGATTCAAATAATCTTTATGTTCATGTATGACAAAATGTGGAAAATGTGCCAAGACTTCGATCATTGGCACAACGTAGGCATTCTTGTCTTCACTATATTGATCAGAGAAGTGTTTGACCCCCACATTTACAATGTGAGAGAAACCCATGACAATAGAGTTCTTCTCATCCTCTATTTCCCATATTGAGTTTATCTAGATCCTGTGCTTTATAAAGTTGTGGAAATATTTTATATTACTATCACCATCTTGTAATCATAGGGCACAACTCTTAAAGTGAGAATATTTCTCTTACCGGAGTAGGATATAATTCTTTTTTTAATCCATTTGAATAATCTTATTATGTTGTTCATAATTTTCATATCCCTTAGGGTGAGCTTGATAAACTCTAGAGAGGTCACCTTCAATATGTAATAGCTCCGTTTTATTTATTTATTTAATCTAGGGGATGGTAAGGGATTTTAGAATTTTGAGATTATTTAGGAATTGAACTGTCACTGATACATGTGAGCCATCATCATATACCTTCCATGAGTCTTTAACTAGGGTATGAAACCCTTCATCCTTGATCCATTTGTCGTTGAATTTAAAAGGTGACGGTGTCTTGGTGTTGTCCCCTTTTATCTCCAGAAAAATTGGAAAGTGATCAGAAGCACATTCAGATCCAACCCACTGCTTTATCAAAGGCACATTCAACATTAGGGCCTCATTAATGAGGAATCGATCTAATCTTTTGGAAATGACATGAGCCCTAATACGTTTGTTCCTCCAGGTTGGGGTGAGAACATTTGGTGCAATATCTAGTAAGTCCATATATTCAATTTTACTAGAGAATAAATCAGAGAGCAAATCTTTATGACCTAAAGGTCCCCATGTTTTGGACTCACCAATGGAGAAATTCAGGTCATTCACCAAGGAAACATAACCCAAAGAGTGGACATCCGTAGAGCTGAGATGGTCCCAGAATTATGTGCGTCGGGAGTGTGGACCATATATGTTGAGGATAATAAATTGGACACCCATATCCCTACATGTGAAGTTAGATCCAAGGCGATTTGTGCTCCCATAGCAAGAATTACAAAGAACTGATCTAGAGTTCCATCTAGTAATCAGTCCCCCGGATTTACCGCATGTATCTAGGGAGTGAAATTCCCATCCAAAAAGGGGAGATTTTAGCACAAAGGTTGCAGTGTCACTAGTATACAAAGTCTCATATAGTAAAAGAATATCTTATTTGTGTGAATTTATAAGATGCCTTAGGGCCATTCTTTTAGAGGGATTCCCTAACCCTTGTATGTTGTAGGAGATGCATAACATTACTCAACACACACACTGGCAGTGCATAGCCTCAAGGTCCCCTTGATAGTTTTATGACATACACCATGAACTTCAATGGAAGTTATGTCCCTGGCCCTCGCCATAACAAATTGTCGACCCTTGTGCCAACCAGGAGACCCCATATATTCAGAGGTGTGTGAGGTTCCTTTATCCACTTTTAGGCCAATTTTAATGGTCAAATGAGGTCTGAAATAATATCAAGGCAAGGTTCTAGGAAAGTTCGAGGGAGTTTCCTACTCTTCAGCATGGGGGATGGATGTATCAGGGTTTGGCACATGAAGAGAGTTATAAACATATGTATTTTCCAAGAATTTTGGGGTGAATCCAGTGGGTAGATTGGATATGATATGGGAAAGTGTTTGGAGGAATAAGGTGATGAGGAGAGGGTTTCCATATGTACCCTATCAGAGGAGAGATGGTGTGATGGATCGAAATATGAGTCGGTGGATGGTGTAATTTGAGTAATAAGCAGTGTTGGCAGATAGACTAGTTGTGAGAAAGAAGAAACATGGGCTTGAACATAGGTGGGGTATAAAGTGGGTGGGATAAAATGATTGTGACCAATATTAGAGGTCTATTAGAATGAAACCAGAGGGATATGTGTTAGTGGCATTGTAGGTCTATATGATGTAGAAACACCTTAGGGATTGAGAGTCTCTTCAGGGCCAGTAGATGTATGAGGTGGAGCATTATCTGCATATATGGAAGGAGAAAAATTTCATAGATTGATGTGTAGGGCTTATTCGTGAACATACCTATGGAGTGTAGCTCACCCAGTGAGGAAATCTGCAAGGATATACATTGTGGAGGTTCTTTCTGCAAATCGGGCCCACATGAGTTCATAGCAGGATCATGAGCCCTTGCTGGTTGAGTCAACCTTGAATCATGGTTGGATGACCATAAATTCTTGATGAAGGTTTTATCATAATCCCGGATAAGGTGTCCATAGGAATGACATTGATTGCATCTAAAAGAGAGCCCTACATAGTCAAGCTCTTGGATATAGGAAACATCACCCCTAGAAAAGATGATCTGTTTCAGGAGTCCGTTGTGGGTACCCAGTTCAACAAGTTATTTGGCCACCTCCATATTTCTAGTAGCTTCATATATCTCATCCGCATGAAGGAACTCACCCAAAGAAAAACCAATGTGAGCAAGTATTTCCATAGTCCATAGCTTTGGTGGAAGTCCCAAGAGTTTAACCCAGGTGGGATGACTATACACTTTCTCCCTATGGGCGTTGAAGGTTGAGGTCCATTGCTTCACCTCGAATGGATGTAGCCTCCATAACCAGGACCCTTCAAGGATCCTCGACACACCTTCAAAAGAGTTTAAGATAACCCCCAACCACCCTTTTAATAAGGAAAAACATTGGTGCATATATCCTAGAAAACCCCATTAGGATGAAATCCAGTCCTTGAAGGTGGATACAGAGAGATTTATTCCCCTGAATCGTCCCACCACAATAGTTTGAGTCATGGAGAAAGTCTCATGCAACGAGACATCATCACCAAGAGCTAGATGAATGGCGGGTTTTCGTTTGATATATCGCCTTCGCTTCTTGCCCTCGTCTTGTGGATGGAATAGAGGTCGTCTCATCATGAGGAGGAATAATAAGAGATACAATTGAAGAGTTTGGGTTATTATATTAGTCTATAGAATTTAATAAGTGGGAAAAATGGGTAACCAAACCAGTGGGTGCAACTAAGGTTTGGACAAGTTCCCTAGAAGTAGATAAAGATGAAGGTCGAGGGACCGAGAGAGGACAAAGGGTCTCGGTTCCAACATCTACATCCATCAGAATGTGGACATTCTAATGATAATAAATGGAGTATGACAAAGTGATGACATGCATGGAGAGAAAATTGATAACCAGGGCTATTAATACCACATCAAGGCTGCCATATATTCATCGGAATAGAACGTGATAAGGCATATGACAAAAATAGTAAGTAGTTGCATGGAACTAGACCATAGTAAACTCATGAATGCCATCAATAGAACAAGGGTAAACCATAAGAAGTGATCCTAGAAACCATAACTGATTGCAACCCTCGTCGCCATATTTGACTACAACCATATACCTCACCACATGCCCTAACAATCATACACTATAAGGATAAAAAAATGCAACCACATCAATCAATGCAATTATAAGGATAAAATAATGCAACCACATTAACCTCTCACTTACAACTTATCATATCAATTACTCATTACCAATTGCTCTAACCCCGTGAGCTCTAATAAAGTATGAAATATGACATCCAACATCCAACATCCAATTTGATTAATGGACATCAATCCAGGGTTGCTCATTTTGTCCATAAATATAGTTTAATCAATTTTACTTGTTACACATGTACATATCAACATTTAAACAATAAAACAAGCATACATTTTTGTAAGCTAGTAACAAAAACCCCACTTATAATTTAAGTGCAAAACATAGACAACGAGGAAGGCTAGCATGTGACAAAATTATATTTGGTTGCATATCTTTACCATGCATCATGTGTTCATGTTATTCTTTGTCTTAGTTGACATGCATTTTCATTTAAAGCAGGCGTGGCTTGGAGACTAAGAACAAGACAACTACACTCAACATGTATAGTACACGTGTAGTTGAGGAAGTTGAGTCCAACCTCCTACCATTACAATTTTTGAATTTAAACACTTGCTTTAACAATTTGAATGTGAATTCTACTTTTGGTTTTGTCATTCTTCATTGATATCAAGTATTAGTATTGAGTATGCCATTGAAGCTCAAAATCCAACTACAAGATATGAAGATTTTTTTTTCAGACGAAAAATATCTGACCTTGTTATTCAAAATGAATCAAAGGCCATCAAAATGAGCCTCCCTTATAGGGATTTACAAAGCTTTCCATGGTAACAAAGATACTATCCCGATCCTTACACAAATAGACATGGAAAACACAATCTATCCATCCCAAGAAATAAGCAACCATGTCACAGCCAAATCCAAAACAATAAAAAACAGTCCCGAGCCAAGAGAACAACCAGAGTCTAGGTGGCTGATCCAAAGATGCCCACCCCATACTAAAATCTCATAGATACCAAATGGTCCTGTGCCAAAAAATAAAAAAAGAGACTTAGCTCCGGCACCATGCTCAAAAGAGCTTCAAATTGCCATTCATACAAATAGTACCATTCATGATCTCCGAGAAGGAAAGGAGCCCCAGGGACAATAAAAGGGCATCTTTGGATAAGCTATTTGCACTCTGGTTGTGCTCTCGGTAGAATTGTCTCATGTTTAGCCAAGTAAAACCTCTCATGAGTGATTTGATATGATCGCACCAATGTACCAGCTCAAGAGAAGCAAGAGAAGCTTTTTTGTTTGCCCAGTTGATGATAATCGAGGAATCCCCAAATACATACATATAAGGGAGGCCCATTTTTTATGCCACATATAAAGTGCCCGCAAGGCCATGAGTTCAGCTCTGGTATTGGTCGAGTCACCACATCCAAGCTTGATATTGTTGGAGTGCGAGTTGCTGATCACAATCTGAACCCCAGCTCCACCACAAGAGTCTGCAGTAGGACCGTCAAAGAAACCACAAGGATACACCATATCCGGGGCAACTTTTATAGTTCTATTTTTTTTTTATGTTCCTTGACAGGATAGAATTGCATCAAATGACTGATCTGATAGATCACATGGTTGACTGATGCCTGAACTCCTTCAAAGATATAGCAGTTTCGTGACTTCCATAAGCACCAACAAGCAAAGAACAGTAAGTAACCACAATCTGAGTGATTTGTCAAATTTGAAAGCCATAGCATGATCAACTCAGCAAAAGAGTTTCTAGAAAGAAGTAAATCACATTTGTAGATACCACAAAGCACCGACCATAACGAGGAAATGAAGTAGGAATCCGCAAATATATGCTATGTATTCTCCTCAGCATTCTGGCATAGGACACATCTGCTAGGACCACTCCATCCACGTTTCAATAAATTTTCCTGAGTCAGGATTTTATTAAAAAGAGCCAACCAGATAAAACACTTTATTTTCAGAGGAAAAGAGCCATGCCAGATCCGTGCTTCAGGAAAAATACGATGAGGATCCAAAAACGTATTTGCCATTAAGTCATAAACCAGTGCAGCCGTGACCATACCATCCCTTTTATTGTGCGTCCACATGATCATATCAGCCGAGGGTTTTAGTCTAATACCTCAATTCTTCAAACTATCTATAAAAATGTTCCAGCAAGTAGCCCAGAATCCCCCCAGCTCTAAGTCCTTTGCAGTAAGCCAATAATTTCGGGACCCCATAAAGGGGTATAGTACATCCTGTAGAGTCTTGATACCATAATCATGTAGATAATCCAGTAGATCCAGAGGCAAATAGGGAGAAATAGAAGATCCAATGATAGGATCCACACCAATAAGTATACTTCGACCATCCCCCACCTGCCATCCCAAACTGCTTACGAGAGATGAAGATTGTAAACGAGGAAGAAGTTAGCAAAGCAATTAATGGTCTCAATGTTGATAACCTACTCAGCCATGGGTCCTGTGTATAATGGCGTATTAGATGATGGCACAAACATTGTTGTAAAAGTTTTACTCTCCGCCACATTCGGAGGTGCATCCAAGATACATATAAAAGATTGCAAGACATTAGGAAGATTCCAACATCAGAATCTGGTTAAAATAATGGTCATTTGTTTAAATTTTAAGGTCAAATATTTGCTTATGGAGTTAACGTCACAAGGAAGCCTTGAAAACCATTTTCATTACAGTGAAAATAATTCTAGGTCGGGCCTAAAAACTGGTTGAGAAATTCCCCATATGATTATCTTGGATCAAATAATCAAGCTACCAAGAATCATTATGTGATCAACCTTCTTGGGATTTTAATGTTAAGAAAAAAATTATTTCAAGACTAGGAATATTTTGAACTATAATTATGTTTTGGAGATTTGGCTTGAGTTGTCTCTAAGTATAGCCCTAGTTGACAGAACGAGGATGGGGAAGGATTGAGAGGCAAGGGTATAATGGTTGGGTTTCTTCTTGTTTTATAATCATTGTTTCGGGGTTATACTATTAGGATTGTTTAAAAGTTACTAAACTATATTTATGGGTAATTTTTATATCTGAGCAACATTTGATTGTTTTTTTTTTCAATGTGATTCACAAACCTCTAGGGGGATGTTACATCTACGAGAAGAGATCGTGGGGGCCCACCCAAAGGGGTCTCACCCCTCGCTTTGATTACCAAGCTAACCCGATGGGTACATCGAGTGAGGCCTTTATATATCAATGTATAGCCACCTGAGGATTTGACCCCAAGATCTTTTGCTTATAACTTACAACACTCAACCACTTGAGCTAGCCCACCAGACTAACATAATTAATTAACACTAATCAAATTAAATATTATATTTCATACATAATTACATCAAATATCAAATATATGATAGGAACTATTTTTTTTCTCTTCATTTGAATGCTTAATCATTTACTTCTTCTACATCCAATATTTGTGTAAATGAATAAATGTCTCAACCTAATAGGACACTTGTGGTGAGTTCGAATTTTAGCCATCTCAATATCAATGTTTACACATTTCACCATAATATGAGGTAAGTTTAACATATAACCATGTTTACACATTTCACCATAATATGAGGTAAGTTTAACATATAACCATGTTGTGTCAAATCTTCCGGATTTTCATTATCTAAAAGTTTAGACATGATTAACATATAACAATGTGTTGGGTTAAATAGTGTTGGTTTCACTATGTGGATATGTAGATTTAATATGAACTCATTATGTGGATTTTTATTCATATTACTTACTATTTTTTTACCTTTCGATTTAGAAGATCTTTACTTTTGGGCATGTGGCAAATAAACTTTAAAGTAGTTGAGAAAATGTTGTGGTACACTATAACTATTTTGTAATTTTAAAAGCCTCGCATTTAATGTAGTATTTGAGAGCTTTTATATATAATTACACCGAAGGCGTTTTTCCTATGGAGACGCAGTCTTGCAAGATACCTCGTCTCCCTGGCCATTAACAAATTGACAGGTGTCGCGACCAAATATCGAATGGAGACTGGACACCTGTTGTGTTGAATTTCAAATGAAATTATTTCCATGCTGATCAAAAGGCATGATGGACATTTTTTTTAGTTTTTTTTTCTCCAGTTTAGTTGGGTCCCTGATTCTGCAGTCTCGATTCAGGAACTTCTGTCCCGTAGACCGCATGTGTCCTCTGTGTTACGACCGATGCTATAGGTGAATGGATTGATGGATTGATTGCCAATTACGGATCGTTCTTTGCAGTTGATGTTTACTGTGTTTTCTGGACAGGTGGCATGCATCTTTTCACTACACTTCTATTTGTTGTCCTAAACGATACTGGATTTTACTATCCTTCCCTTCATTTGATTTCTCTCAATTCGGCGGAGTCCTTGCCAAGACTTTACATCAACGATTTTGTGAAAGTTTTCATCTACCAATTTTTGTGGCTTTACCCTAAGATATTCAGGATGAGTTTTCTGTGTTTACGCTCACAATTTGTGGGGTCGTTTTGGTCGAGGTTTCATTTCAATGGTGCTTCACTCAATTGAATACACTTTTCCCATGTCCCTTCATCCACTACCATTTATGTTTCATCAATGCATTGTTGCTCAATTAATGCAAGAGAGCTTGTCATATGATTCAGACATGGGCCAGTATCTTCATTTTTGCTCACCTTATGGTGATCTTCAAAATCTTGTTACAATACTGCATTTACCGCATTTGTTGTTGCATTGCCTTTGCTTCGCACATATAAACAAACCTTCAGGTAAACACTGTTTCTTATTGTTTGCTTCGCACATATTGATTTTGCTTCTCTCCATTTATGCTAGAGAGTTTCCAACAAAGGTTTTCGTACCTTGTTAAATTTGCAAGTATTCCTTTAGTCTACTTAAATGTTTTGAATATTTGTTTAGTCTGGTTTTGAGATGGTCAAATACCTTTTGTTTGTTTTGACTATTATTGCTTCTATGTTGCAAAATTTCTGACTTGTATTTGTTATGTGGCTTCATAATGGTGTAATACTCATGCTATGTCAATAAAATGATAGGTATCAGATTTTATAATGGAGTTGTTTTAGGTAAGGAGTTGAGAGTAAAACCTGCAAGGCTACTATAACAGTGGTCGCTTCCGGTTTCCCCAATTTCCAACTTCCATCAATGGGAATTCCGTATTTTTAGTTTATCTTGCCGATTTTCGCTTTCCATTTTAGAGAATGTGGAAATCAGAATTTAGATTTTCCAATATAAGTTTCCGTGCTTTTTCGACTTCCGCTTTCCGCCGTGTGTAATGCAGAAACCATAAAAGTCTATGGCAATTATTTTTTCAGAATGCGGAAATCAGACTTTTTCAACTGATAAGTGTAATGTATTCCCGAATTTCGCCTATCGTCTATGGAATGAAAGGAGAAATTGCGAAATAAGATATAAAATTCGGTGAAAGACTATTCTGATTTCTGAATTTTGCCATGCGGAAACAAGAGGTTGAAAATAGAGGGTTTTATTCCCTGAAATGTTTTTTTCCTGGCATGAAAATTTTTGATATGTTTTTACTTAAATATAGGGAAATTTATGTAGATAGATTTATTCTAAAACATTTTATATTCAAGTTTTAGCACATGTTTAATTATTTACTTACGTACTAAATTATACGAAAAATTAAATTTCGTGGGGTATATTTTTCTGCAATTTTGTTGAAAGAGAACGTTTCACCATTGAAACATGAGAATTATACAACAGTATTCTGCTTTCCGAAGTGGAAAGGTAAATTGATAATCAATTTACCTTTTCGCTTTCCTTATTGCGCACTAAGGTAAATTGATTTATCAATTTACCTTTTCACTTTGTGCACTTTCTGCTTTCCGCATTGGAAAGGTAAAAGGTAAATGGATATCTTGATATTATCCATTTACCTTTCCGCTTTCTGCATCCCGCAAATTGCAGGTTGCGGAAACACACAACAAAAATCTTAAATCAAACTACTTGCGGGTTGCACACTTTCCGCTTTCCGCATTGGAAGGCGGAAAGGTAAATTGATATCTTGATATTAGCCATTTAACTTTCCTCTTTCCACATATTTTGATATGTTTTTACTTGAATATAGGGAAAGTTATGTAGATAGATTTATTCTAAAACATTTTATATTCAAATTTTAGCACATGTTTAATTATTTACTTACGTACTAAATTATACGAAAAATTCAATTTCGTGAGGTATATTTTTTTGCAATTTTGTTGAAAGACAATGTTTCACCATTGAAACATGAGAATTATACAACAATATTCGGCTTTCCAAAGTGGAAAGGTAAATTGATCATCAATTTATCAATTTACCTTTCCGCTTTTCTTATTGCACACTAAGGTAAATTGATTTATCAATTTACCTTTTCACTTTGCGCACTTTCTGCTTTTTGCATTGGAAAGGTAAAAGGTAAATTGATATCTTGATATTAGCCATTTACCCTTCCGCTTTCCGCATCCCGCAAATTGCGGGTTGCGGAAACACACACACAAAACTTAAATCAAACTACTTGCGGGTTGTGCACTTTCTGCTTTCCGCATTGGAAAGTGGAAAGGTAAATTGATATCTTGATATTAGCCATTTACCCTTCCACTTTCCGCATCCCATAAATTGCAGGTTGCGGGTTGCGTAAACACTCAACAAAAATCATAAATCAAACTACTTGTGGGTTGTGCACTTTCCGCTTTCTGCATTGGAAAGCAGAAAGGTAAATTGATATCTTGATATTAGCCATTTACCTTTCCACTTTTCGCATCCCTCAAATTGCGGATTGCAGGAAGTAGTTTGATTTAAGATTTTTTTGTGTGTAATATAATGAAGAAGAAAAAATGTACTTGTGTCATGCTCATAGGTAGAGATGAAAAAGCATAGGCCTTAGTTGCAGGTTGCGGGCTGCGGAAACACATGACAAAAATCATAAATCAAACTACTTGCGGGTTGCGCACTTTCCTCTCTCCGCATTGGAAAGCGGAAAGGTAAATTGATATCTTGATATTAGCCATTTACCTTTCCGCTTTTCGCATCCCGCGAATTGCGGATTGCAGGAAGTAGTTTGATTTAATATTTTTTTGTGTGTTTTTGCAACCCTCAATTTGCGGGATTGAGAATTGCGGAAAGGAAAAATAAAATTTTGCTATTTTGTAATCCCGCATCCCGCAATTGCGAATGGGGATTGTGGGATGGTGAATAAAATATTAAATGATATATTTAAAAATTAAGCTATAAATTGTGTAATATAATGAAGAAGAAAAAATGTACTTGTGTCATGCTCATAGGTAGAGATGAAAAAGCATAGGCCTCAGTCCACCCCAAATCTCAAATAAAAACATCTATTGACATAAAAATTGCTAATTTTTTTGAGAGAGTTCAAATCTTTTCAATATTCTTGCTTGGTGTAAGTTTAGTTTACAAACTTTTAATTACAGAAACTCTCCAAGTTGATATAAATGTTTTACAATTTTAAAATAAATCTATGGATTATATTTGATTGATCATCCAAATTAGTCTTCTAAATGTTTTAGATTAAACCATATTTCATCTACATTGAAAATACGGAATACGGAAACTCTACCTTTGGATTTTGGGATTTGATATTTGATATATATATGTATTAGGATTTCTGCATTTCTGAAAGCGGAAACGTAAATCGATAAATTGATTATCAATTTACGTTTCCGCTTTCTGAGGTAACAAAGCTGAAGAAGTTGTTTATGTAAATATAATTTGGGTAGCTCTTCTGCATTTTGCTTTCCGCAGTAAGGAACGAGGCCAATGTATTCCCGGTTTCCAACTTGCGTCAATACATATTCCAAATTTTTAATTTGTATTGCCGGTTTCCACATTCCACTTTGGAGAACGTGGAAAGTCAGAATTTATATTTTCCAATATAAGTTTCGCTGCTTTCCAACTTCCACTTTCCGAATTACGGAAGTCGGTTTAAATATATTACCTTTTTTTTCTTAGACGCTTTCCCCAAGATAAAGTTTCTGCAAAGTGGAATGCAGAAAAGTAAATTGATAAATTGATTATCAGTTTATCTTTCTGCTTTCCTCTTTCGACATTTGAACGCGGAATGGGGAAAGGTAAATTGATAAATTTATTATCAATTTACCTTTCTGATTTCCACTTTCCGCATTGGAAATTGGAATGCAAAAAGGTAAATTGATAACTTGATAATGAAATACCTTTCCACTTTCCTCTTTCGGCATTGGAAAGTGGAATGGGGAAACGTAAATTGATAAATCAATTATCAATTTACCTTTCCGCTTTCCCATCGGAAATTGGGATGCGGAAAGCTAAATTCCTAAATTGATTATCAGTATATCATTCCGCTTTCCTCTTTCAGCATTGGAAAATGGAATGGGGAAAGGTAAATTGATAATTGAATATGTTGTCATATATGCATTTTATTTGTTGTCATTCCATCACATGAATATGTTACATTGCAATTTTTGTTTTTTTGTTCATACCCTCTTTCATTTCACAGGAAAATATAACCGTCACACTATGCAGAGTATGCTAATTGAAGATTCTATTTCACTCTTGCTACATGGTGTTGTCAACCTTTTCCCGCTGGTACAAGTGTCCTTATTAAACCAAGTGAAATCACTAAACTCATCATCTATTCGGTTCTGAATATTTATCTTGGACGGGCTTCATAGGCATGAGCTATTGCTTCCAACTATATATAGTAGTCTTGTAGAAGGTGGAAAACTAAAAGAAGGATCTATAATCAAAGTTACCAAATGTACATGCAACATTGTACATAGTGTAACATATGTTTAATTTCCTTGTTGTCTTTCTCAACTTAGTCAATTTCACACTGTTCATGCATCCAGGGTTTTTCTATCTGATTGAACTCTAACATGCTTCTTCTCACAGGACTATCGCATTTCTTGCACTCGAAGTTGTGACAGTGGACGCAACAATTATTGGAGATCCTGCACCTTACCACTTACCTGTATCTTCTCCCTCGTAGAGTTGTTCCTCTGGTCTAGTGAATCATACCTCAGTAGATGAAAACCCTGCCTTAGCTGCATCAACTATTCCATTCACATCACTGTCCTCTTCTAGCAAAGTTTGGAATATTCAAGGTCGAGTTATTGCCAAGACAAAGCTACATGAATATGGAAACCAACGAGGGTCTAGAAAAATATTTGGATTTGACATTATTAATGCTTCACACAATGAAATACATATATCTGCATTCAATGAATTGGCACTGTCTTTGTATGACCAAATACAAATAGGAATAGTGTACATAGTATCAAATGGCACAGTGAAATCATCCAATCCAATTTTCAACCATTTGAAAAGCCATAATGAGATTTTCCTAGGCACCTCCTCAACCATCCAACCATGCTTAAATGAATACCCCTTAATACCTTTTTATTGCTTTAACTTCAAAACTATTCAAGAGATACAAACTATACATGTAAATTCCATGCCGGACCATGTTGGGCTTGTCATTTTAGTTTCTCCTACATCCACAATACGAAAACGAGATGGTGTTGAGACTGTTAGTCACACTATTGGACTCCGTGACATGTCAGGCTATAGTATTGACATAGCACTTTGGGGAGAACATTGTCAAATTGAAGGAGCTGAACTTTCTAGCCTATGTGGTTTACCTACACCTCCAGTTGTAGCAATAAAAGGTGGTCGTGTTACAGATTTCAATGGAAAAACTGTTGGAACTATTTCAAACACTACTGTTTTTATAAACCCAAAAATTGAAGACACTTCACTTCTCCAAAAATGGTTTCATGACAATGGATTTCGTTTAGCATCACCATCTTTGAGTAGAAAGTTTAATAAATCTCAATCTGGTTCTCGTAAAGTCATTACCATCAATGACCTGCAAACTCTTCAAGCATTTGAAAAACCTGTTTGGTACTCTCTTGTAGCAACTATCACAAATGTTAACATGAATGACTTTTATTTCCTTGCATGCCCTCTTTTTGTTGACGGAATACAATGCATGAAAAAGATTTCCCACAAAGTTGGAGACATTTGGCATTGTGCTAAATGTGATGGAGAGTTTCTTGATTGTGACTACCGATACATACTAAAGGTTGACTTGGAAGATATCACTGGATACCTTCATGGTGTCATAGCTTTTGATGATGCTGCAAACCAGCTCATGGCAATTTCTGCAAAAGATCTGTCTCTTCTCTCAACTGAAACAACATCAATTGATGAAATAGTCTAGTTGATCTGCAACAAAAAATTGCTTCTTACTCTTTCAGTTAGAACAAAGACCTTCTGTGGAGTTGAACACCTAAAAGTTGTAATTGTCATGGTTGAAAACACATAAACGACAATTTCAGATAGACACATAAATATATAAGTTTTTCCAACTTGATACTTAACCATTCTTCATTGTTTATAATGATTTCTTTCAATTGTCAATTTTAAGTCCTTGTTTCATTGTTCAACATAACATGATATTTTTTTTCCTCTCTTATAGCACCACTTTCTTGCAGTTTCATACATGTAGGTTGAAAGTTTTACTATTACAGTCATTTGCAGAAATAGATAAATTTTAACAGAATAAACTTTTTACAATTTTATCAGTTACATTAAATCGATAATAGTGGGAAACCAAGGTTATGAATCAGTGCACTCTTTGATTGGAAAGAACTGACAATAATATTGATCCATCTACATTTTATTAACTATCCCGCAATCCGCAATTGCGAGATGTGGGATGACATAAATACCAAAGTTTTATTCAATCTGTCCCACAATCTGCATCCTGCAAAATGCGGGTTGCGGGAACACGCAACAAAAATCACAAAATCAATAACCATTTGTAGGATGCAGGATGAAAAAATTGACAGATTATAAACTTCAAGATCCCGCAATCCGCATTGCGGGTTGCGGGTTGCAGGATGCGGGATGCGGAATGAGGGACGGACATAATTCTTTGAAAAAAATTCGTTTTCCGCAATCCACCAAAGGCATTCAAAACACACAAAAATTTGAAGAATTCAACGAAGTTAAATCATAGAAACCATGATAAATATTTTGGCAACCCCCAAAACGACTTGAACAATTCAAAAATATTACCTTCCATGTAACATTGGGGTTTTCATGTTTTGGATAAGGCATGAGATCTGTTGTACCAACAATAATCTACCAAATATAAAATTCCAAAATCTAAATAATATATGCCCAAGGTATACTTTCTGCATTCTGAAAAAGTAAACTGATAATCAATCTTTCGTTTTCGCTTTCACTTTCCGCTTTCCAATGCGGAAAGCGGAAAGGGAAATTCATAAATTCATTATCAATTTATCGATTTACCTTTCCGCTTTCCCTTTCCGTGGATTAGGTTTTTTCAATATACATTCTTAGAGCCAGTAAAGCTCGATATTACATGAATCCAAGGAATAACTCGTAATTTCACATAAAATTGACTAGGTTCTATTGCACTATACACTTGGTTTTATCTACTGAACAACACCTACTCGTTAATACAAGGTACTATATAATAAGTCCATGGAATAACTCCACCTACATCAGATACTATTGGAACACTAGCATACATCTGCGTAACACCAATATCCCCTGCAATCTGGGATCATCTACACGGACATAATGTGATGTCAGAATGAAAAAGTAAGGGGTGAAAGGGAAAGAGGAAAGGTAAATTGATAAATTCAATCTCAATTTACCTTTCCGCTTTCTGCATTGGAAAGCAGAAAGGGAAAGTGGAAAGGTAAATTGATAAATGAATTTATCAATTTACCTTTTCACCTTCCTCTTTTCACATTGGAAAGTGGAAAGCCGAATACCTTTACCTGATCGCTTTGGAAACCCGAATACTGTTCTAAAATACTGCTGTTTCAATGTTCAAATGTTAGCTTTCAACAGAATTGCAGAAAAATATACGATATGAAATTGAATTTTTCTAATAACTTACTACGTAAGAGTTACTCTTTTTTTTCATATATACTTGCTCACAATACACTTTTTTCTTCTATATTGATATTTTCTTACAATTATCATGCTAGCACTTCAAAATCAAAATTTACTCCAGTTATATTATTTTAAGCTACATTCTTACTTCCTCATATGCAATGAATTAACATTTGTTTTTTTATCTTCTGTTTTATATCCATATAGTTTGTAATTAATACATATAGAAAATGTGTTGCTTCCAACAATCAAAGGTGTTTAACAACTTTAGAATTTCCTTATAGAAACTATGCCCAATCGTGACAATGAACAAGTCAATGCACGAAGAAGAATTTTATATGCACAAAACAGAGATAAAAACAACAAGAAACAACATCTTCTTTAAAGGGATGCTCGTCTGCCTGTGGAAATATCTTCTTCAATTTCTCATGCGGAACCTGTCGACACAGCTTCACTTCCATCTCCTGTGGCAAATTAATTAAACAACCATCTCAATGACGCACATCAACATTTTCGTAAAAAAATGGACCAACTAGCTGATATGAATGTCTGCTCGATTTGCAAAGAATGTTACCCTGGTATTGTAACAAAAAAATTCCATGGTGCATACGCTTGTCCTCGTTGTATTCTAGAACGAAAAGGCCATCGATTTTCATTGGAAGACAATATGGACCCGGGCAACCAACCAGCTGTCCTTGTAGTACTTACATAGGTTGAAGAAATACTCATTAGTTTTGCTAACCCAATCTTGCAAGTGACACATGCTCATGGTGGTCAATATAATACTCTGGCCATACTATTTGCTTCCCCCAAGACATTTCCAATCTTTCCATATACCTACCGTATTTAGTATCAGAACTCGACATCCTCATTGCCTAGAAATGCAATTCTACAAATAATACATATGAACTGTTTGTTAGTCGAACACATGTTCTTATTGCCCTTCAATTCAAAATGGAAAACAATACATAGTACAAGGATGTACAGGTCAGTCCAATTGCATTATCTTCTTTGTCTCTTATTTCAATAGACATCTCATCTTTGATTCCGCATATTAATAGCAATGATGAATTATCTCATCAACAAATCTTGTCCTGTATAGATCAACCACCGGATTCATTTGAACCCTATGAATTGGAATCCTCGTCATTTATTTCAACACAGACTAATGCTAGAAATTAAGTTGAAGAAATTAGACAGTTGTTACACATACCAAATATCCCACTCCCACCTTCCATTGATTAACCCCCTATAGAAATGTCCCCTATCAATGAGTACAACATAGAAGGTCTTCTTTCCATGGCTTTTCCAACTCTGTTTTCGACAGGTACAACAATGTTATTACAACCACGCATTCATGAGGTTGATACGCATGAATATGCACTTCACCTCATTCGCTATCATGACAACAGATTTGGCCAACATCCTCGCTTCCGATACTATATATACAATGTAATTATGTGTCATCGAAGGAATACTATTACCTCTGTTTTTGTCAAAAAAAATATTGAAGATACACTACCTCCCACAGTTACTTGAGCTTGTCAACCAATTAGAAGACATGCCTAATCAGAAAATTGGTGAAAGGTTCGCAAGGTTTGGATCTTCATTATGTGGAACATGTTCATATTGGAACAAAAGTAGAGCTGAACTCACAAATATGATCAATTAACAAGGTACGCCAACGTTCTTCTTCACCTTTAGTGCAACTGACACAAAATGGCCAGATTTGCATGCTCTAATGCCTGCTAAACGTCCTACTGGTTTACCTCAAGAATATCAATCGAAGGTTCACAACATCATATCAAATCCACATATTACATCGCAGTACATGCACAATAGATTCAGAACATTTCTTCAAGAGGTGCTTCAAAAAGGTTTTCATATAACAGATTCTTGGTGTAGGTGTTATAACATATATTCCTTATTTTTTTTCTCTTCGTATTTTTTACTTTACACAATATATTTCTAATATATGCTTTTTCCTCCAATGTAGATATGAATGGTAGCATAGAGGATCAACACACATTCATGGTTTTATTTGGTTTGCAAATGCACCAAATATGGATACATTAGATTGGGAAGATGATGTTGCAGTTGAAGCTGCAATTTTTTTTTGACACATATGTAACAACTTGGAATCCTTGTAATTCCCAATTGTGCACATCTGGTTCACACCATTCTACTACAAATGATCCATGCAGTCTCACATCACCATCGATATTTGCATCAAACTACTCAGCTGACTATGAAGAACTTGCCAATTTTGTTCAAAGGCACACCAGATGTTCAGAGTCAACTTGCCTTCACAAAAAAGGAACATCTGTTCGATGTTGCTATGAATTTCCATATGAGCTACAAGCTACTTCTTCATTATTCATTGATCCAAATGGACAGAAAACCTACAATCCTACAAGAAATGATCCCCTTTTAAATATTCACAACCCTACCATGCTTTCAATATGGAGGGCTAATGTTGATTGCCAACATGTTCTTTGTAAACATGTTGTTCTCAAATACATTTCAAAGTATGCATCAAAATTGGAGCCAAAATTAGAAACCTACCATGCAATTCTCTCTCGCCTTGCATATGCTGCACCAAGTGACGGCCCCATTATTCAGCCAATCAAACAATTCCTTGCACAAATAGTTACAGAAAGAGACATTAGTGCACAAGAAACGTGTCACATGCTGCAAAAAATTCCTCTTGTGCTTTGTACACGTCACTTCTTTTCCCTAAACATGAGCCAAATGGTCTTCCGTCATGTTTCTAATGGCACTAATAACACCCCTACAACAACCCCCTTCTTTTTTGCTTACATGCAAAGACCCATTTATATTGAACATCTAACTCTGCTTGAAGCTGCTCGTTCTTGGTCTTTCTCACCTAATAGGAAAAAAAATCCATGGAAACAAAACTTGCGTGACAAGATTGTTAGAGTCTATCCACATTTCACTTCCATTCCTCCCTCCGATTCTTCATCTTTTGAACTGTTTTGTTGGAGTGAACTTCTTTTATACAAACCTTTTCGGTCCATCCCTCACGATATTGGAACCACAACTTCTAAAATTATTTCTCATTGGTATCACCTTAAAGGCACATATGTTGTGTGGCATATTCAACGTGCAGAACAAGAACCCTCTACACCTCTATATGATGATTCAAAATCCAATGCTATTACCTTTCCCTTGTCCCATATCACAGATGAATGGGAACTTGTCTCTCAAATGCGTCCAGGCAATAACATCCAATATGATCACCTTGAAATGCTTGGCCATCGTGAATTTGACAAAAATCACAATTGGTCAAATAAGAATATACCCACCGATTTGCATGAGACAACAACATCATTCATTGACCTCAATCGCTTGTCCATCCAACTACATGAAGACACCCCATCCTTCCCCAATTCACCTAATTCCTTATCTCCCACACAACGCATAGACTTTGACCTTGTCATGTCCCATTTCAGAAACATTACATCTGCTCAACCGCTAAAATTGGTGATTCAAGGTACCATAGGCACTGAAAAATCTTACCTCATATCTTGGTTGAAATTTGCACTTCAAACTACATCTAAACAAAATCCCTCCCCACTTCTTCTCCTTGCTCCAACTGGTGTTGTTGCTTTTAATATACATGCATCAACAATACATTCTTCTCTTCGAATACCCATTGGTGAAATGCATCCTCTTGAAGGCCAATCCCTTTCAAAATTTCAAGAATAACTTCGCCATATTCGCTATATTCTCATAGATGAAATGAGCTTTATTGGCCCAAAAATGTTAACTCAAATTGATGCACGCTTACGTCAAGCTTTCCCCTCGAAAAGTACAAGCCCATATGGTGGTTTCTCCATAATTATTCTTGGTGACTTCGGACAATTGCCTCCTGTAAAATACATTCCCATGTATGCAGGCTCATCCATTGGAACTGCTCTTTGGCGTACATTTGATACTTTTATCACGCTGGAAACAATTTTCTGACAACAAGGAAATATTCCTTCTCAAATAGCCTTTCGACAACTCTTGCTAAACCTTCGAAATGAAACCCCAACTGTTGAAGACTGGGCACTCCTAATGACAAGAACAACCTCATGCCTTTCACATGTCGAAAATTCTTCATTTGAACAATCTATCTACTTGTATCCCACAAATAGCTCTGTTGCACTCCACAATAAACACATGCTGAAATAGCTTAATATGCCAATTGCACATTGCTTTGCAGAACAAAGGAACAAAAATTCCCATCAATTTATTGATGACAAAAAAATGGCATCAAAGGTCCTTCTTGCTGTTGGTCAACAGGTCATGTTAACTGCTAATTTATTGGTCCAAGTAAGACTTGTTAACGGCTCGCTTGGAAAAGTCATTGATATTGTCTACAAGACAAATGAACAACCTCCTACCTTGCCATCATTTGTTGTTGTCAAATTCCTTCATTACAAAGGACCCTTATGGGACACTTTTAATCCTACTTATGTTCCAATATCTGCAATAAGAAGGGGATCCCGTAGACAACCACCACTTCGTATGGCATGGGGTTTAAAAATTCATAAAGCCCAAGGTATGACCCTACAAAATGTAACAATAGATATTGGAAAGATTAATAGACAAGGGCTTACATTCACAGCAATATCAAGAGTTACATCTCTTTCAGGCCTATGCATTTCTCCACCTTTCTCTTTTTCCAGATACTCTCGAATGTAAGGCAATCGATATGTCCAACGTCGAAAACAAGAGGAAAGCTTACTTGCTTCAAAGTCTTTAAAACCAAATTGTGGTTGAAGCTTCTCATTGTCTGCTGTATAAATGTATTGCTTTTCTTTGGTCACTTGTTGATGTTGAAAATATCTACTTTTGTTTCAATAAACATCCAAGAAAATTTGATATATTTGGATTCTAGACTAAACTATCTCAGCAAACTCAAATACTAACTGTGAGAGTTTTTAAGTAGCCCAGTTATAATATATGATTAATAGCTAAGAAATAGTTACTCAATGCACATTTGATATCTCAAATTTGTAATGCAAACTCAATACATAAATCACCACATTGAATACATCCGCAACCTATAATCAATATACCACAAATACTGAAGAATAACTCAAAATTGCTGAAACAAATTTAATAAAAAACCATAAATTATTACATAACTAATAGTGTTATATTATTCAATTGCAAAGCATTACAATGTCTCTCTTCAATACTGGTCATTGCAAAACTATTCTTTAGGGTTTCAATCATCAAATACCCAATTGACTAAATCCATATCCAGCATTAAACCAGGTTTCGATAATTGAAAAAGATAAAGCTAAAAGTGATTTATTTTCTTAACACATAACTATTCAAGCTAGCATCAGTCTCTACAACCACCTTGAAATAAATCTCAAATCAAATATTGTATAAGGTTTATGAATAAGCTTAATAATATTCAATACATCCAAGAAGTAATACTAATTAAAGACAGAAACATAATAAATGGCATAAGTTAAACAAAAACATTCATTCACAATATATGAAATAGAAGAAAACAAATTTATATATACTAGGTAACATTGGTTTAACATACCACTAATAATGTAATATCCCGGTTTTGACCCCGGTTGCATTAAAAGATAAATGATGTATATAGCGTAATTAATCGTGGTGTGGATCTAAAGGAAAAAGCCCCACCATCGATTTGGTTGTGTTATGTTTCGACAATTGGGATCGTTGCCGATGGTTAATTGTGCTATCCGACACATAATAGTTTTGGAATCATGTAAATATGCACTCTAATTAAAATGAACCTACAGCCAGCTATGACGGTGCAACGTTAATGAAAAGGGCATGATTTTCCTAAGGATAAGGGGGGGGGGAATTATTAAGCTTTGAGCCTATGGGGGGAAAAGCCATTTGTCAGTTGTTGAACCCACATGGTTGTCACCCACCCTTTTTGTCTTACTCACCTCTCCTTGTCTCATCATCCAACTACCACATTAAACACTTGATGTTAGTTGGGGCAGTTATTGCTGGGTAGTGGTGGGTGTGGCAGGACTGTCAGTCCTTGCCCATGTTCCCACTCCACCATCAGACTCTTCCTCTTCACATCGCTTGGGAAAAGAAGCAACAGGGGATATTCTTTCCACTCTCCCACTCTCCCAAGCTTATTCATCTCACGCAGAGACGTTTTGGGGTTCACCTTCTCACGCATGGGGTTTTGCGTCATTTTGCCCAGGCAGGGAACTGAAGGGTCGTTTATTCTGGTCACCCATGATTTTCCAGGGGGAGGATCCATTCACGATTCTCAGTGTGCTTGTTCTCCTTACCAATTGTGGTCTGCGATTATGTTTTCCCCTGTCAATGCTGGGAGTTTGGCTTCTCTCCCATTTTACGAACTATGTAATGCTGTCGTTGTTTCATTGTGAGATTGGGGCTGTTGTTCTTCCCCTAGTTTTGGGTTGCTGTGTGTAAAAGTATATTTTGGGTTGCTGCTAAGTTGTTTTGGCCACACTAGGGCCAAGAACAACTCTGAATCGCCTTGCTTGGCTTGAGCTGCATCCACCATTTTGGGTCATCACCCTATTTTCTTTTGGTTCCTCACAAGGCTGTGAATCGCTTGGTTTTACTGCGTGTATGCAGTGGTTGGTCTTTGGATTGTGTGGAGTGGGATTGAAAGCTGGGTATGCTTGAGAAACCTGGTGTTTGGGGGACACACAGATAGAGTTAGATGGCTGGCTTTCTTCTCCACAACCTCAAAATAACACTAGAAAGGGAAGTCAGGGCCTGAGGGACCATGAAGCAGGGAAGGGATTGATTCCTGGTGTTGGGTGTGTGTGGGTGTCTTAGAAGTCAGGCTAGCTCTGGTGTAGGCATAGAATTGTGTCAGGAGGATGTGTTGTAAGTGGATGTCCATGTTATGCTAGTAAGCATAAAATCATAATGGGCATAGTGGTGCCGCTTACAAGAGACCAACAAATGAGGACCACCTCATTACCAAGCAAATCAATTTTTGTAGTAGACAGAGTTGCAAATTCCTATTGAATTTAATTACTAATGTCATTGCTTGGTTATGGAACAATCAAATTTGGATTGTATTATCAGATAATGATTGACTATTTGGCTACTTGATGAATGTGCCAGGGGCACACATTGCAGGAAGACCATGTGTGATGACCTGAAGGAGCCAAACTTCATGGGGAGGTTTTCCCCTATCTTGGAAATGGGTTTCGGGTGAAACTCCATTGGACATTTTGGAAATGTCTCATCTGCACTACATGTTTGGTAAGAAACATGAGTGAGATGGTATAGATTATGTCGGTAAGACATGTATGGATATGAAATGTAAAAAGGAGTTGGGATGGAAAACCGAGGGACTGTCAACTCAGAGAAGGGAGCCCCCATTCCTCCTTAACGAAGGAATACTGCATCGGCAAATGGATAAGTGTTCTGTGACCCTAGCTAAGAATATGCATGTCAAATTGTTAAAATTCCATATGCAGAGCATGTTTTGATTTTATTTCCATTATGACCGATTGCTTGAGTATGAATAGGGCCTACATGGCACACACCGGAAAAGGGTGCACACTTTTCTGATGTCGAGTCATGAAAGGGTTTTCAATGTTGATTACACCCTAGGGGTTGGATGCACTCCTAGTGTCTCAATATTTGATAGTGAATGATATGAATAGTTTTAGAGCAATAACGCTGATGAGTTTGCTTATATTGCTTGTGTTGTCAGGCTAAACAGATGCAGTTGGGTGTTGCACACTAAAGAGAAAAGGGTAAACGAGATATTGTGGGAATGTTACAATGTTGGATTGACTACCTGCAGTGTGATAAACCCAACTATTAGCTGGCTTGAATGAGTAGACTGATAAACCCAATAGTGTATTGGCTTGATTGCCTACAGCCTGATAAACCCAATTGTGTATTGGCTTGGCTGGACGGTCTGATAAACCCAATTGTAGGTTGGCTTGATTGTGGTTAATATGTATAAAAGGATGTTGTAGAGATTGTGGGGATTTGATGAGATGTGGTGAATATTTCACTGAAATAGGGCTATTATATGCCTGGGGATCCATAGTAGATCCTGGACCTGGAAATGGTCATGATGAAGTTCCAAGCCCAGTCGGGGTGAAGGTGTACTGGCTGGACATTAATTATTTGATGTTGTGGAGCAGCCTGCGTGCTGACCTAACATCCAAGTCCATAGGCAATCCCAAAGCTTGCAAAGTGAAGCAGGACCCTGTGGACCAAAGAGGAAACAAACAATACAGATAAGTATTGGATTATTTTGCAGCTTCTTGCTTATGAATATACATGTGTATATGATTTGGTTATGATATTCTAAGCTCTTGTTTAGAGATGAAAACCGATGAGGATAAACTAAACATATGAATCTATTCAATGTTTGAATATAGGTATCACTGGGAGCGAGCAGCATGAAGGCATCCTAGGGGTGCATGTGGACATGTGACTATCCTGAATAGATCAAGACGAGCAATAATGAAAAAGGTGCTAGTGGGACTGTGAAGGTCCTAGCAGCCAAAGAGTTGTAGACAAACCATGTGGAGAGACTCCATGGTTGAGAGGTATGGAATAGAGTGGAGACACTAAGAGTCATGGCCAAGAAGGGTTGATCCAGCATTCACGGTGAAGTGAAAGAGGCTGAGAGCATGAAAACCACAGTGGTGGTGTGGGTTCCAGAACTGAACAAGACAAAGAGGGGAAAAACTCTTGCTGCTCTCTCTTTCCTTTTTTGATATGTATGTATATATATATATATATATATATATATATATATATGCTTATGCATTGTGAAAACAAAAAGATTGTTGAATGCATGTATGACTGAAAATAGAATGTGTTTATTTGCTTAAAATAAATTATGAATGCTGGAATAGTTAATTCCTTGCCCAAGAATGGACATGAATGATCTCATGTGCCTGTTGGGAAGGCATGAAAAGTATGAAAGTCCCTTGATAAGACTTGGACAGTCATGCCAATTGGGCAATTAATTGACTGATTTTAATGTCTATAATATGCTTGGTCTAACAAAGTTTCAATGATGCATTTCACAGGTGAGAAAAGTGAAATCCAGTGTGCACATTGATCATGGCAGTAGATCAAAAGCTATTGGACTTGGTTGGAAGTCTCCTTCAAACAATTGCCAAGACCCAAGAAAATCTTGGAGAGATGCTCAAGATACAGAAAAGGCAGAATGAGATGAACCACCGGATTTTGCAAGACTCTATTTGGTTGCAAAAAGAGGTGAAAAGCCTTCTGGGAGCAATCTGTAAGGGAAAGGAAAGTGGATCAATGATGGGGCATTCGTCCAAGCGGTCCACTAAGAAATGTTCCAGGCATGAAGACTCAAAGGAAATTGAGCAGGTAAAGATGAAACAACCAACGAAATGTTGGAAATACAGAGGACATCATTACCACCAGGATTTCCGAATGAGGGAACATCAAGACGGTAGCAGCCACAAAGTTCCTAGACTTGGGGATGAGCCAAAAGCTGAGAACTAGTAGGAGAAGCTCGTGGAAGCCAAGGGGGCTTGGTCCTGAAATTTCAAAGTAAATAATTGAATGTGGGACAGATCTGCAAAGTTTTGAAATTTTGGATGTGCAAATTGTATATGTATCCCTATGTATTGGAACACCGAGGACGATGTTATTCCAAGGGGGAGGGGATTGTAATATCGCAGTTTTGACCCCGGTTGCATTAAAATATAAATGATGTATATATTGTAATTAATCATGGTGTGGAGCTAAAGGCAAAAGCCCCACCATCGATTTGGTTGTGTTATGTTTCTAAAATTGGGTATCGATGGTATATCGTGCTATCTGGCACATAATAGTTTTGGCATCATGTAAATATGCACTCTAATTAAAATGAACCTACAGCCAGCTACGACAGTGCAAAGTTAATGAAAAGGGCATGATTTTCCTAAGGATAAGGGGGGGGGATTATTGAGCTTTGAGCCTATGGGGGGAAAAGCCATGTGTTAGCTGTTGAACCCACTTGGTTGTCACCCACCCTTTTTGTCTTACTCACCTCTCCTTGTCTCCTCATCCAATTACCACATTAAACAACTGATGTTAGTTGGGGCAGTTATTGCTGTGTAGTGGTGGGTGTGGCAGGACTGTCAGTCCTTGCCCACGTGCCCACTCCACCAGCAGACTCTTCCTCTTCACGTCGCTTGGGCAGAGAAGCAACAGGGGATATTCTCTCCACTCTCCCACTCTCCCAAGCTTGTTTATCTCATGCAGAGCCGTTTTGGGGTTCACCTTCTCACGCATAGGGTTCTGCGTCATTTTTCCCAGGCAGGGAACTGAAGGGTCGTTTATTCTGGTCACCCATGATTTTTTGGGGGGAGGATCCATTCATGATTCTTAGTGTGCTTGTTCTCCTTAACGATTGTGGTCTGTGTTTATGTTTTCCCCTGTCAATGCTGGGAGTCTGGCTTCTCTCCCACTTTGCGGACTGTGTAATGCTGCTGTTGTTTCATTGTGAGATTGGGGCTGTTGTTCTTCCCCTAGTTTTGGGTTGTTGTGTGTAAAAGTATCTTTTGGCTCACTACTGAGTTGTTTTGGCCACACTAGGGCCAAGAACAACTCTGAATCGCCTTGCTTGTCTTGAGTTGCATCCACCATTTTGCGTCATCACCCTGTTTTCTTTTGGTTCCTCACAAGGCTGTGAATCGCTTGGTTTTACTGTGGGTATGTAGTGGTTGGTCTTTGGACTATGTGGAGTGGGATTGAAAGCTAGGTATGCTTGAGAAACCTGGTGTTTGGGGGATACATAGATAGAGTTAGATGGCTGGATTTCTTCTCCACAACCCCAGAAAAGCACTGGAAAGGGAAGTCAGGGCCTGAGGGACTGATTCCTGGTGTTGGGTGTGTGTGGGTGTCTTAGAAGTTAGGCTAGCTCTGGTGTAGGCATCCTTTTCTCTTCAATGAGCTCACCAGCTTAGCATTTAGCTTTTCCAAGCTCCTTGATGGCCTGATAAACCCAACTGTGTTGACTTGGCTGATTATGTACCTTGGCTATGTGTAAGCCTGCTTAGTCCCTTATCCCTTGGGGAATCATGCCCAACTCGGGGGTGGCAGTGTTGCTGAGAGATTGATGAGCATGCTGGCCTATGGTTGGGTGGAATGTTGTAGCGACGTAGCTGGTTGTGGACGAGTTCTGTATAAGATAAGTGTTCTTGACCATTCGTCTCTGCAATTACATTTAACATGTTGATGCTTGAATGTATGTTTGATTTCGCTATATGTTGAGTAATTATGCATCTTTGCATGTTTTCTGTTTTAAGCATTTTATTTCAGCATTATATGCATGTTCATCTTCATGGGGATAGTTGCTCGGAGGTTTGATGGTTTGGTAGCGTCCTCTTCGCTGATCGGAGGGTCGGGGATGTTACAAATAATCGCCAAGCCAATATAAATAGAAAAATAACTATAATGTGCTAACAAACATTTTACAAAAAACCGGAAAACAAAGCACAAATAACTGAAATTTCATTAACATGTAGGACATTCGCACATTCTTATGCTTAGTGTCCAAACAACTAATTTCTTCTACTTGCCGAATTTTTCCCTTTATATAAAATTACAGAGTATTACAACAAAAAAATATTCCCAACATGTAGGGTTCCAAGATCAAATAGTTTCATTTTGACCAAGGACGAAATGCCACTTGGCTTCTAACTCCGTCCATAAATCAATGTCCTAGGATTTATCCTGTTTAAAATGAATTTGTGCCCTCAAAACCTTGGACGCAATCTCCCTCTTCTTCACCGTTTTCCATTTACCAACATAAACCTCTATCTTAACTATTGCACAATAAGGTCTCTCAATCCAACTTGAAATATGTTCCAGCTTAATCTGAGTCAAACCCTCAATTATCTTCTTGGAAACAACAAATGATTGTTTAAGTTCATCTAATTTTAGCTTGGGTGTAGATGCTTCTTCAATCGCTTCTAGCATAGCCAACCCTAAAAAATCAAATAAAACATCTGACGCTTTCCACCAATGCTTGCATGCTTCCTGGCCATCTTCAATGATGCTTCATATTGCATCGCAAAGGCTTCCCAAAGTTTCAAAAATCACTTGAACCTTTTTAACCTGAACTTTATACATTATTGGAATATCCTTTGCTTTGTCTCTCATATTTATTTTCCAGCCACTAACATTTTCCAATGCCTTCATTGCCACAATTTTTTGAGTATCATGATCCTCAAGAACATGTGACTGTTCTTCAAATGTTTTGTACAATTCCTTTATTTCACACAATGCTCTAAATAGGCTAGTCATGCATTGATGATACTGTTCATTTACCCTAATTTCCAACTGTTTAAATTCCTTAATTTTTAGTGTTGAAGATGATGAGGCAGCTGAAGATATTTGTAATTGTTTCAGTTAATTCTCTAGGGTATAATTCTGATAAGCTTGTTGCTTGTTTACAAGCTGTAATTTCTCAAGCTGCTACGTCAGATTGCCAATTTTTTTTCCCATTGTGTCTCTTTATCTTGATGCTCTTCTTTAAGAAAATTAATATCCTTAAGGTGACATACCTTAGATGAATCCAGATCCTTTCTTACTTTCTGTAGTTCCTCTTCCTTAGTGAAGAGATCTTTATTCAACTGCAACATTGTGTTATAGTTAGCACCTGCAAAAGCTCCAATAGTAGTTGCGGTTTGTACTGCTCCTTCCTTTTCATTAGGAACATCCGTTTTCTAGACAATTTTATCAAGGGCAGGGACATGTTTGAGGATACCTTCTCTTGTCCTCTTTAAACCTTTCTTCCTTCTGCTTCTTGCTCCAACAATAATTCCCTAAGCTAACAACTGCATCTTCTCCAAAATCTGCTATCTCTTCTGTAGATGAAACAACTTCTTTTTCAGGTGAGCTTGTTGATTGAGGTTGTGATTGTGACACTGTAATTTCTACATTAAGTTCTGATTGTGACACTGGAATTTCGACGTTAAGAGGAGAAATGTCCAAGGCCGAAGCAGAGAATATAGATATAAGGGAACTAGAGGAAGGAGGAAGAGAACTCTTAGCTTCTGCAGAAGGGATAGTAGCTACAGAGGTATTTTCCACTTGGGAAAAAGGAATACAGAAAGATGTGGTGGGAGGCTCAGATGTATGAGGAGTCAATAAAACACACGGAGAAGGAGGGACTGTATCACTAGCCAATTCTGCCGATACTAATGGGTCTTCACAAGTTTCCTCAACAATAGGATTTACATCTACATGGGAAAAATAGGAGTTAGAAAATAAAGGATAAAAAACATCTCTTGAAAATTGTGAAAGAGACACAGATGATGTCATCGAGGTAACAATATTGACAGGACAAACGGGGTTTTCAGTCTCCTCCTCTAGATTACTATCAAGATCATGGATCTCAATCTTACGCTCAGATTCAGAGTCAACCTGTCGAATGAGAGAAGGTTCGAGAGTCAGTTTCTCTTGAAGGATAGGTGAAGCTATCAACAATCCCTGTTGATCCATGGCTACCTGTTGAGGTATTTGCTCTGTTTGAACCACTACAAGCTGAGTTTTCTTCTTCTCTGGCTCAATCTTACGCTCAGATTCAGAGTCAACCTGTCGAATGAGAGAAGCTTGGAGAGGCACTTTCTCTTGAAGGATAGGTTCACCTATCTCCAATCTTTGTTGATCCATGGCTACCTGCTGAGGTATTTGCTCTGTTTGAACAACTACAAGCTGACTTTTCTTCTTCTCTATCTCAGCTTCAACCCCCTCAACATATGTCCGAAGTTGAGAAAGATTCGCTAGACCTAGTTTAAATGCTTTCCCTCTTTCAAGAACTTCCATATCTTGCGAATATTGACCACTGCCATAAGTTTCTATCACAGCTTTGCCTTTCTTTTTCAACTGCAATGCTGAGGAAGAAGTTGTTGTTCCTTTCTTTCTTTCTTCACTTTCCATGTTTTTCCTATCAAGCTTATCCTCTGCTTCAAATTCCAATCTTGTTTTACAAAGGGTTATTTCCTTAATTTATTTCTGACATTTGAAAACAAGATATTTTACCTTTGGATCAGTGATCTTATCCATTGCTTGTCGAAAATCAACAAATCCCATGTGCATGGAATCATCTGGCAAATATTCATGTGTTTAATTCAACTTAGCCTTTTCTTGAGCAAAAAGGCTAACGAGAAAACGGATAGGATCATGCATCCTTTTGGAAGCTTCTCCTAGCTTCATAATTGTAATCTCCTTTCCAAGCATAGTTGCATGAGTAGAATTCTATATAACCAAACAATCTAAGTGCAAAGGAAACTTAGGCCAACCCTTCCTCTTGTTCGTAGCCAATTTTGGATAAGCGCCATCAATAACCGTTTGAAAAGCAAATTATTGTAACACCATTCAGTCTGGAACAAATCTCGGCAACAAATGGATGGTTTTGCTTCCCCAAATTATGAAATAAGAGAAATATTCCCCCATGCACCAATCTCCATGATCAACAATTAAATCCCTCGCTTTTTCTGAAAATGTCGGAGCATCGTCTTTGAAAATCATATGATACATGGACCCTAAGAAAAGGTCACAAATTTCATATATACGACGAACAAATTTATCCTCCCACAAGTCAGAACAATAAATATGAATAGGTGGACAATTCTTCTCCCAATTCCAACCCTTTTCCTGAAATTTCAAAGTCGTACAAAAAAAGTCTATGACATACGCCGACATATAAAATTGTGGTTTTTTCCTTTCAGGTATTTTTCAATTTGATGCTGCAAATTAAGAGATAATACTTGAGCCCAATTGAACGACTCACCTGTAATAATAATGTGCTGGGCTGTAGAAACCCACTCTGATTTGAAATATGTGCAATTTTACTCACCATATAATCGGCAGAACATATTGGCCAGTAGTGAAAATGGTTCCTTGAACCATGAAATAGGGTAGGCAATACCTGGTTCTGCAGGAAACAAATTAGGGTTTTCCATCCATGATTTTAGCACCTGTTTGTAATTGAAACGAGTTGCAGCTTCATCAAGGAACTTACGAATCAGTAACTGTTTCGGGGGATTGAGACCGTAATCCTTAGCAAAAATTTTAGGTCTGAACGAGGCCAAACAAATGCCAATGTAATCATTGAAATCTCACTCTTCAGGCTTATAGTGGTCGTGTGCCCATTTCACTGTGTCCATGTAGGGCATAAATGCTGGTCTGGTGGAAAATAGATGGAACTGTGAACTCTTAATGCTGATTTAAGCTAGTTGATCCCGAGGGATAGCCCAGAAATCATCATTATCGAAAAATGAATAAATTCTCGACCAATTTAAATACACGTTTTTAGAAATTCACCCACTAGTGTCTGTAAAAATTCTAGCATTTGGATCCTTCGACCTTTGTTCTTGGAGAGTCGTTTTTGACCTTGTTTTTCTGGGCATCAAAGAAGCCATTTATGCTGGAAATATCTCAAATCTTGTCCAAACTTATTAAACTATACAACCAATGACAAATGTAAGGTGCAGCAAAAAGAAAACACAGTAAAAATCAAAAGAAACAGTAAAATCACAGATAAAACAAATAGTAAAAACCTAAAAAATTGAAACACACTATATAGCCAAAACCTCAACGGCAAAACAAATCTAGACTGTGGATCTAGGGAAAAACAAACGAATGAGATCAGGGTGGAAAATAAAAACCGAATATAGCATCTTTTATTAACATAAACTGTAAATTGTGAAAGCAGAAAGGTAAACTGATAATAAATTTATCAATTTACCTTTCCGCATTCCGCTTTGCAGAAACTCTACCTTGGGGAAAGTTGAACATTTAAAGTGGAACACTGCTGTGAAATAGTTTCAACTTTGCCTAAGGTAGATTTTTCACAAAGCAAAAGGGTTAATTGATAGACTGATTATGACATTACCTTTCCTCTTTCCATATTGGAAAGTGGAATGCAGAAAATAAAATTGATAAATTGATTATCAGTCTACCTTTCCACTTTCTGCTTTCCAAAGCGAAAAGCCAATAGTAGAATACTGTTTTTCTTAAGAATTTTATATCATTTTATGAGAACTAAATTATTGTTAGGGTTAATGTTAATGTTGATATTAATCTCCATCCTGAATGCGAAAATAGGGACGTGGAACATTGCCGTTAAGCTTTCGCTTTGCGAATTATGGAAGTCCACTTTAAATGAATAGTTTCAAGTTTTCCCAAGCTATAATTTCAAGGAATCCAGAAAGGTAACCGTGACAATGTTTCCTGGTAAAAACACAAAAAAAATTCACTGACGATGTTGTGTGTTTTGAATGCCTTTGGTTGCGGGAAACTATTTTTTTCCAGAGAATTATCTCCATCCCGCATCTCGCAACGCCCAATGCGGATTGCGTGATCTTGAAGATTGAGGATTGCGGATTTACATAAAGAACTTCTTCAGCTTTGCTACCTCGGAAAGAAGAAATGTAAATTGATAATCAATTTATCAATTTACCTTTTTCACTTTTGCAAATCCATAAATCCTAATACGTATATATACCAAATATCAAATAGAAAAATCCAAAGTATATATGCCTGAGGTAGAGTTTCCGGTTTCCCGGTTTCCGGTTTCCGCATTGCAAATCGAAATGCATAAAGGTAAATTGATAAATTGATTATCAGTTTGTCTTTCCACTTTCCTCTTTCAGCATTGGAAAGTAGAATGGTGAAAAGTAAATTGATAAATTGATTATCAATTTACCTTTCCGCTTTCCGCTTTCTGCATTGCACTTTTCCAATTTCCGTTCCAAGTTTCAGAAGTAGCCTCCTCGACTTCCAACAACTAACGACGCTGCGTGTTTTGAATGCCTTTGGTTGATTACGGAAAACTATTTTTTCCAAAGAATTATGTCCATCCTGCATACCGCAATGCGGATTGCATGATCTTGAAGATTGCGGATTGCGGATTTACATAAAGAACTTCTTCAGCTTTGCTACCTCGGAAAGTAGAAAGCGGAAACGTAAATTGATAATCAATTTATCAATTTACCTTTCCGCTTTCTCAAATCCAGAAATCCTAATATGTATATATACCAATTATCAAATACCAAAATCCAAAGAATATATTCCCACTTTCCCCTTTCAGCTTTTCAATGCGGAAAACAGAAAGTGCGCAAAGCAGAAAGGTAAATTGATAAACCACTTTCCTCTTTTGCTATTGGAAAGGATAATGGGGAAAGGTAAATTGATAAACCCACTGATAATCAATGCTGAAAGAGGAAAGATAAATTGATTATCAATTTACCTTTTCACTTTTTGCTTTCTGCATTGCACTTTTCCGATTTCCGTTCCAAGTTTCGGAAGTAGGCTCTTCGACTTCCAACATCTGAAAAATTCAAACTTTTCCTGATCTCTTAGAGTTTCTCCACATGGAAAAATCTCTTAGGATTTCTCCTTCGGTTTTGAGCTCTATAAAAGAACAATACCAACACAAAAAGTCTATTGCAGATAATTTGTTGCGATAAAGATTTAATATTTTTACCCTCTTATGCGTTCAAAAAAGTTATTGCTGAATAAGTTAGTGAGATTTTGGGATAGGGATGCAGAGTGCTTCATCATACAGGGTGAGTGGTTGGATATTTCCCTTTGGGATGTATACATTTTTACTGGCCTCCCATTGTTGGGTGTTATCGGTTATATCTCGCTGAAACTCCCAAGGGGGGTGTTGATGGATGACCTTTGTGCCCAACATTGCTATGCCATAACTTATGTGCATGTGTCATACATACTGGTGTGTGACATCAAGAGTTTGGAGACTCGTGTAGTAGAAGCGATGGTGCTGCAACTACTGGGATCGAAAGGTCCACGCAAGATCTCGAGCGACCAGTTATTGATGGTTGAGAGTGTGTTGAGGGTCACCTACTATGGGTGGGCCTAGATGTACCTAAAAACGGTTCGACATGGGATGAACTAGGAGGCTAGCCTAGCGGATGGGGATTTCTACTTCCCATTATTTTTGTGATCATTCTTATTTGAGCAGTTACTAACATTGTGACCGCATCTAGCTGTATGCGATGGGGGACCACACGAGCCTCATATGAGGTGGTGGTGTGAGATGATCATTAGGGAGGGAGGCGGCTTGGTAGGTCGTTCCTTCACTCGGGATTATTTTGCACAGTGGCAACTGTTAGAATTGCTGTGCCATTTAGATCTTCAAGCAATGACAAGTATTATTGATGCAGTAAAAGAGGAATGAACATACACAATGAACAAATCAAACCACACAGGAAACAGATGAGTATAGCTCAGATAATTACAGTATCATGTTTTATTGATTAAATCTGGTGTTACAATAGTTTACATAGGAAAATAATTCAAATCAATTAGCAATGATTTTGGATCTCCCCACTGGATGTGACTATACCTAACCAACTAGCTAACTCAGGATGTCTCAATCAATATCAGAGTCCAAATTGGTTAACTCTAGATGTCTGAACAACTAATACAATCAGTAATAAACAATTAACTAAGTCTAATTGAAGTGGTAGGTGAGAAAAGGCACCTAACCCACATGCATTAGCCATGCACAACTAGTGCTAACTGAACTGATTGTGATCTATCTGAATGTAACTAGAAACTAACTAAGCTTAACTAGTTCCAACTCCAACTGATTGAAGGAGGGGTTGGTGCCGGGACTCCCAGTGGCTCCTAAAATGTAGGGATTGGGATAGGAGGCGCCTAAAATGATGCATGCAAGTGCAGTCAATGTCAGTTAACCTCTAGAAGTGTTCCCCACACTCTAGTAACTGGTACATGTGGCTCCATTAGGCGAAGGGGAACTAATGGTACTAGTGGAACCAATTAATTAATAAAGACTCCTAAGTTAGGCTAAATAATCTAACAGACAGTATGGTAAAGGGAGGATTAATAATTCTAACACCCCCCCGAATCCAAACTTGGACAACTGTGGGCACTGGAAACAAGGCCATAAGTCACCCAAATACAATCTAAAAGACATAATGCTGCTTAATACAATAGAGGAAATAGGGGAAAACCTCATGGGACCCCTCCCCCCCCATCCAAGATAAGCAGAAATCAGGAAATACAAGTTAAAAACTTCAAAAATATTTTGTTGCAATTTGCAGCAACATAGCAGTATTTTGGTTCTTTTGTGCAACATCATCTTGAATATTTGCATGTGAAACTATGAATCCAAACAAATTCTTATGTCTGAAGGAATCTTCCTCTTTGGAAGAAGAATAATGTACTCAACTGAATCGGAAATATAAATAGCTGCACGGTGAAAACTGGACCCATGTAGAGAAGCTTAAATCAACTGATGAGAGAGAAAAAGTTCTTGAGAATTTGAACCATGTGAGGAAAACCAAAGAAAATAATATATTTCATCCTTGAACAACAAACCATGAGTGGTAAAATCATCCCCAGGTGTTAGGAGCAAGTGTCCAGGCGGATGCAAAATGTCTTCCTCTTTACTAGTTCTGTGAGGAGATGGGCATGTGACCAAAGGTAGAGAAGCCCTGGGACTATGGAGAGTGAATGCTTGGGCCCCATAATCTGATATAGCTTTAGAAATAACCAATAATTCACAAAATGTAGTATCAGCAAACTCATAAGAGAGAACTAACATCAAATCCTCAACAACAAAATTGAAGGAGACTTGCGGTGCTTGATTTGTCACACCAAAATTGATGAAACCAGTTACAAGCAATAATGAAAGCTCTTTAATATTAAAACCTGAACCAAATATTATCAGATCAGATCCAAATAGGTTCATATCAGATCCAAAACTGTGCTCCACCGAGATGGTAGATGCACAATTTTCTCCTTCTTCAAAATTCTGATTTTTGGTGCATGCAATCCTGTAGGAATTTACTGGAAGCTCTAGATTAATGAGAGTGAATGGATCACTCCTATAATCTGATATTATTTCCATAATATACATGGTATTACTTATTTGCACACCAGAAACATCATTAGAGATAGATAAATCAAATTCCTCTTCCTTTTATGAAACAGTCACCGGCAAACTATGCACAAAATTTAAAGAATTACAGGAGAATTTTTGAAAAGAATAGAAGGAGAGTTTTTCTTCAAAAATAGAGATTTGAATGTCTTCTTATGGATCATCCATGTGAGGAGATGAGATATTAGAGATCTCATACACTTCAGGAGCAGCAGGAGAAGGAGTCACTCTAAAGAGACTTTCTTCAATTTGAATTGACTGTAGGGAAAATTTTGCTTCTTCTTTATCTTCAACAATTTTATTTCCTATAGGAGAGGGAAAGAACTCATCATGTTGGATTTTATGTGAATCTCTCTCAACATATGGGATTTTAGAGTAATCTCCCATATGACTGCTAGGTCCTCCTAATATAGGGAGAGTGATGAAGGATTTCCTGGAGGCAACCATGTGGTTGGATGCTCTAGAATCTGTCAAATAAGCCTTCGATGGAGTGAGGCTTGCATGCAAGCATCTCTCATATTCTTCAGTTTTATTTTCATCATCAGACATATTTGCACCTTATGGAAGGGCAATATTGTTCTATACACATAGAGATTTCAACTGGTTGAGGGTCTTCTTTATGCACGAGTCTTCTGGATGAAAACCCCTCATACAATAGGGACACTTTTTCTTTTCAAACTTATTCTTTTTCTTAGATCCGTAGGCTCCTTCAGAAGTCTATTGATTCTATTTAGGCTTTGAATCAACTGCTTTAGGCTCCTTCTTCTTTGATTTCCATTTGTCTTGCGCTTTTCTAGATTCTGTCACTAGGAGAGCCTGATCTTTGGAGGTCTTGATGACACCCATTCGAATCAACTTCTCTTGCTCCTTGATTAAGGACTCAAAAAAGGAATCAAGTGAAGGAATTTTCCAACCAGGGAAGCCTTCCCGCTTGGAATGAAATACATAAATAAATACATAATACTCAGGGCCGACTTTGCTGATAATGGAGAGCACATTTTGCTCATCCTTCCTTTCTATTCCACACTATCTGCATTGAAGTGCAAGAAACTTGAATTTAGTAAAGAATTGATCAATAGTCTCGAAACTGTTGGGATGTAAGGCTACCAACTCATTTTTCAGGAGGTGTCCCCAAAGGTCATCTTATTTTCCAAACAAGTCTTCAAGCTTCTCCTAGGCTTCTCTGGGTGTCCTCAAACCTTCAAGGTGGAAGAGGAGATCTCTGGATATATGAGTGCATAGATAACCGAAAGCTTCATCTAAGCGGTTCAGAAACTTGTTCTTCTCAACTGGCTGATGGGGTTCAACCTCCCTTCCAACTATTATCGTGAAGTATCCCTTGCTGCACAAGGAAACCTGCATATCATCCCTCCAATCAAGATAATTGGAGGTTGTAAGGATCCGCGGAGTAGAAGGTAGAGAATCCATAATTCTCTGGCTGAAATATTACAAAGCTTCACACAAGCTACTTGTATATTTTCACTACAAAACACTAAAACATGCGAACTATGTTAGAATCATGCTTTTCCTCTCGAAATGAACATGTTTTTAGGGTCCGTCATGCCCACACCACTACTCTGAATGAATTTATACTTAGCAAATCAAGATTGGGGACTTCTGTGGAAACCTAGCTACTTGTGATGTTCAATGGAGAGAAACAAACATGAAGGCTGCTTGAGATGGCTCTGATACCATGTTAGAATTGTTGTTCCATTTAGATATTCAAGCAACGAGTCAAGTATTATTGATGCAGTAAAAGAGGAATGAAGATACAGACTGAACAAATCAAACCACACAGGAAACAAATGAGTATAGCTTAGATAATTATAGTATCATGTTTCATTAATTAAATATGGTGTTACAATAGTTTATATAGGAAAATAATTCGAATCAATTAGCGATGAATTCGAATCTGCCCACTGGATGTGACTGTACCTAACTGACTAGCTAACTCAGGATGTCTCAATCAACATCAGAGTCAAAATTGGTTAACTCCATATGTATAAACAAATAATACAATCAATAATAAACAGTTAACTAAGTCTAACTGAAGTGGTAGGTGAGCAAAGGCGCCTAACTCACATGCAACCATGCATTAGCCACGCATAACTAGCACTAACTGAATTGATTGTGATCTAACTGAATGTAACTGGAAACTAACTAAGCTTAACTAGTTCCAACTCCAACTGACTGAAGGAGGTTGGTGCCGGGACTCCCAGTGGCTCCTAAAATGTAGGGATTAAGCTAGGAGGCGCCTAAACTAATGCATGCAAGTGCAGTCAGTGTCAGTTAACCTCTAGTAGTGTTCCTCACAATCTAGTAACTGGTACATGTGGCCCCATTAGGCGAAGTGGACCCAATGGTACTAGTGGACCCAATTAATTAATAAAGACTCCTAAGTTAGGCTAAATAGTCTAATAGGAAATATGGTAAAGTGAGGATTTATAATCCTAACAACAATAACTTCCCATCCTCATTGAGGATTATCCATTTGCAGGTATGGACTACCAAGGAGATTCAGAGATGCCTCGAACTCCTGGACAGGTCTGGGGATCAGATGGTATGTATACATGAATATTTGTGGTTTTAGTCATATGTTTTGGTTTACTAGCATAGTTGGTAGCTAGATCATACATGTGATTGCTACCGATGACATACTATGTGCATGTGCAAACGTGGGACCACATCCTTCAGTAGGATACCAATGCAGGGGCAGAGTGGAGGGGTCAGATCGACTTGCTCATGGGCAGAGGAGGTGATGGAATGCTACATTAGACTCATTACAAATGGACATGGAGAGATTAATGGAGGGATTCACCGAGGATGGTTGGAAGTATTTAGATGATGACTTGATCACCGCATGCTATCGAGCCCCTCCTAAGTGGATCTCTCTAATGAGGAGGATCAACGTAGCTGTTGATTATGTCAGAGTGGTGGCATAGGGGGATGTGTTGATGGAGGAGGAGAGCTCGGACGAGGAGTAGGATACTAAGGAGTAGACAAAGTCAGAGGACTCAGAGTCAAATTAACAGCATGTGGCGTTGCCCGCCAATGCATTTAAGCATGATGAATTTTGTATTACATGTGTGATGAGAAAGCCTGTAGGGCTTCTCTTTTTTGCACTAATTATGATATTATGATATGGATGCATATTTTCGGTATTTTATGTGTTTTATGAGTCTCTTGTTATGATGATGACTTTGCCTATATGTTGTATATGACATATGTATGCATGACTATACGATGATGCAGTTTATTTTCTATATGAGATGATTGATGTGCCACTCTAGAACGTCATTAGCCATTTGATCTACTACACTATTGATACTTATTGGAACATGCATGAATGAAATAGATTCGAAATGTCTAACTAAGTTTCTAGTGCACATAAACTTTCTAAATAGGCAGGGATTGTGTACCTGGTAGTATTTATTCAGTTGGGCGACAAGCAGGTGGGAGTCTAAGAAGACATCAAGGCGACAAATACCCAAGTGAAGGGCGGTGGCCAGGATACCAGCGACATTGTTGTACTCATCCTGGTTGTTGGTAAAAACACCAACACACATTCCGTCGATGTGGATCAACTCATGAGACGAGGAATAAATGACCCACGCAACCGAGGCAATATTAGGAGACCATCTACTTGCGCCATCATCAAGACCAACATAGGAGGGAGAGATAGGATCCATTTGGAACAACCAAGGAAACAAATTGTGAGATTCATGATAAAAACGATGAAACACAAGAAGGAAAAACTATGATACAAGGATATTTAGGTTGGTCAACTTAGGCATAAAATCTCTTGAGGTAGATCCCATTGTGGGGATTCTTCAAGAAGCGACCGTTAGAATCAGCGAGGAGATATGCCCTCTTACCGAGACATTGATGGATGACATAAGGGCCATACCACATGGATTTGAGCTTCCCTTTTCCAGTCTTATCATTGGCTTGATCATAGATGAGGACAAGTTCCCCCTTCTTAAAGGTGTGTGGGTGGACATGGGAGTCATAATGGGACTTCGACCGGGCCTTAGCTGCTTCGATCATTTGGTGATAAGCATGATGGTCCTCATCAGTTTGTCCAAGCATAAGTAGGAATTTTTCCAACAGTGAAGTATCAGGTAAAAGCTCAATGACAAGGCAAAGTGAGGAAATCTGGCATTCAATGGGAAGAAATGAATCTACACCATTGGCTAAATGATGGGGTAAAACTGGTGGCTTCAAGGACCGGGATTGGGTTTTTGAATCGATCGACACTTCCATGAATAAAATCTTTCTATTTGACAGAGATATGGTCCGACGATGAGGAAGGTTCATCGGGGAGGAAAAATGAACGATGGTGTAGATCATCCCAAGGATACTCAAGAGTCGTAAGAGATTTAAGGATCTCTTCGTCGTTACGAAAGTGGTGCCTTGATAGATCAGAGGGATCTTCCATGGTCTATGAGGGGGAAGGAAGACTAGAAGTGGATATCATAAAGATGGTAATAGTGGTATCCAAGGAAGAAGCCAAAAGATGGATTTCCTTGAGGATAGTGATTTCAGACTCAAGGGAGTGCTTGCGAAAGTTAATGAGGAGGGACCAATAGTTGGGATGGTTTGGGTAATGATGGGAATAATGAATGTATAGGCCACAAACTACACACGAGTGGTTTGTTCAAAGTGATTTGTTCTTAATAATAGGGATGGTTGGTACATTAACAACTGGAGTGTCATCGTTCTCTACTATTGTGCACATGTGGGTGCGAAGAAATGACAAATCAGGACAATTTTGCGTCGCATGGCCGATGACATCGCATAAGGTATAGATAGGAGGTGGATGTGGTTTTGCTGGGGATTTTGGCACCCTAACCCCAGCCTTCATGGGAGGAGGGGGTGCGGAAGTAGATACGGAAGCAACTGGTTATGTACCAGGAGGTGGGTGTGACACTGTATCAATAGGTTGGACTAGTGTCAACATGATTTGTGGTGTCGGGGTGGGGTTTGGTGGGTCTAGGTACGGCACTGGAATGCCCAAAGTGAATCCAGGAAGGTTGAGTGTAGCCATGACCACTTTACTCATGATTCTAGAGGGTGGAAAGAGAAAAGGGATGGGGTGTACGGGAAATGAACCCCAATAATTCCCCGGAGAAAGACTCGGGGTGGGCGTGGTTTGTAGTTGGGGCTATGGTTGAGGTTGCAATGAGGTCAGAAGTTTGCCGGATGTGATGGTGCACAAATACTATCTGTCAGTCATAGAGGGAGGAGCTGGTAGGGACATAAAGGTGTCAACCAAAGGGGTGTTAGTAAACATGCCTAAACCAATGACAAACATGGAGGGGATGGATACACTATCGATGGTTGTGTCGATGGTAGGGAGGACATGCTACAGAGTAGCCGGTCCTTTAGGATCATAGTAAGCCAACTGGTCTATGGCCACAATATTCCCATCATGGGGGAACATCAAGAGTTGAAATATGGTTGAAGCAATGACTCACATTGAATACATATAGCTACGTCCAAGGAGAAGGTTGTAATCTAGCTGGGTATTTACAACCTTGATGTCGACCAACATAGTTTTGCTAGCTAACTCAATGGAGACATTCGTGAGAATGCCTTGTGGTTGGGAAGCATAACCATTGTAAGCACTAAGGGAAGTGGTTGAGGGTTGAAGGCTTGGGGATCCAAGATTCTACCAAATGAAGGTTGACATAACACAAGTGGATGCATCCTCATCGATGATGCATCAATGAATGACCAAATTCTGAATGGTGACAGGAAACTGGAAGGCTACAGATGATGGCATCTGAGGTTCTCCTTGATCCAAGTCTAAAGTGATCAACCTAGAATTAGAGAGGTCGACGACACCTAAAGAAGACAACAAGGCTTTGTGTTGCGAAGGACAAGTTCTTAATACTTCCAAAGCGGACATGGAAGAGGGAGACTGGTCCAAGTTATTGACGATACTATAATTGAGAGTGGCTCTAGTAGTGGGGCTGTTCACAAAGTGACTCAAAGGGAACTTAGGGACTGTGGCAGTCTCATTCATCGGGGTTCTCGACAAATGTAAGGACATATCAAGAGCAGTGGAGGTAGATTCTGTGGAGGGGTTAATGCTTTCCATGGTGGAGCCATATTGGTTGCGTCGAGTCTGTAAGTTGATGTCAAACGATAATGTCATAAGATGATGGACACTAGGATCGATGGGTTGACTCGAAGAAGTGGTTACAGTGTTTAGTTAGACTAATGGTTGGGTTGCAACCATACCTTGATTCAATATGGGGTTCTACAACACCATAGGTAGAGGACCTTGTGGTGTTAGCTTTGGCTGTGCCAGAATGAGAACATTGGTTTCACGTAGATTTTCAACTTGCAATAAGTGGCAGACTCAATGCATTTGGGGGAACTGGTGTGTATAATGGCCATAAACGTCACAAATAGTACACTGATCGTTAGTTCATAAATGAGGGTTCTTCCTAGGTCTAGGTGGGCGCTGGGGGTTTTGTGCAGGGGCATTGGCTCCATTGTTATTAGTGGGGTTGGGTTGTTGAACACCCCCTTGAGGTTGGTTGTTTCCCTGGTTCCTACCTTTCTATCGTATTCCCTATCCTTGTTGGTTATTGGGGGTGGGATAATCGGAGAGGTTTTGTTGAGCATAGACCTGTCCTTGAGGAACAGGAGGATTCGAGGCCGAAGCAGTTGTAGGCTGCATAGGCTGTGGGTAGTAGGAGGGAGCAAATGGAGGGGATTCAAATCCTACCATTTGGCCATTACAATCAGGTGCCAGGAAATTCAATCCATGAACATGAGGAATGGGTTCAGGGGAGTAAGGTGTGGCTCCAGATTGAGCCGCTGCACGTGAAAAGTCATGGCTGTAGTTAGGTTGGGAAACACAAGGGGTGTAGCTAGAGTGGGCTGACATTGAAGGAGAGGTCATGTACATGTAGGGGTGTCTGGTGATGGATCCAATTACTCCATCAACAACATGGGATTCCCACGACATATTGTGCCATGAGGAGCCAACATGAGGAGCATCAGGTATGATGGTGTAAAGTTAACTTGATTATGCATAGATAAGGTTGAACTGTTGTCCTTTGAGGATTATTTCTTCCTCTATTTGTGGGAACTCAGATGCAACATCCTTGGTGATAGGGGGAGTAAGGTTTTAAGAAACAATCAAGGAAGATCCTGTCATATAACTAGATTTTGAACAAACTATGATGACGATGCCACTCATGGATGTGATCCGTGATGTGGGTAGCAGTGTTCTGTCTATAAGATAACATGATTTCCATGCCCTCATCGTAACAGATGGGTAGCTGGAAGTATTGGAGGAACGTCGAGGCTAAAGAGGAAAAATCAGGATAAGTGGCATGGGGCAGTTCAATATACCATTTTGCTACAACACTAATGAGTGTGGGCTAAAATATTCGCATTCAGATAGAGTTGTCCACTATGCTATTGGAGGAACACCATACGTGGAAGGACATGATATGGTTTTGTGGGTCTTCTCCCACCTTTCCCTCAAACTTAGGAATGTATGAAGGGAGTTTGGTACGCATGGGAGGCCATAACGGGTCATGACAGATGGGGTCATTCATTAATTGTGCCAAATTAGGAAAGTTGAGACAAGACATGAATGGTAGACTAGGACCTGGACTAGATTTGGGAGGGCCAATAATGGTGTTGGGGCCGACAGGCATGTAGTTACCACGAACAAATGGGGGATGGTAGGGTTGGCTTCTGACAGTAGAAGTCGTCACTGAAATGGTGTGAATAACCAAAATAGTGGTAGAAGGGCCAGTGCCCCCATGCATGAATGTAGGAATGGTGTAAATCATGGTGGTTAGAGTGGGACCACCACTAATGGGTAGCGAACCAGAAACACTATGTGTAGTGGTGAGGGGCCCACTAGGACCAAAGCTTGTAGGTCCAACAAAAGGGATATCTGGTATGTCAGGTGGAGCATTCACAAGTTCACTATCAACAATCCCCCCTTGGAAGGGGTTGGGAGGTGCACTATCCATAAGGCTATATGGGGCAATGAACAAGGTAGGTTCAGATTGATAGGAATTTGAATCTAACTCAGATGCAGTGTATGGCTCTGAAGGTGGTGAACGATGTCGAATATGGATCCAATGATGACGGTTCAAGGAATCAAACTGAGGGGTATGCCCCCTAATTCAATGGGAGTAGCGTGGTGGATCAATTATGATGTGATGTTGTGCTATATGATGAATGAAGGCTCAATGGTGGCAAAAAAAACCTTAAAAATCCAAATGCAACCGTGTGTGCAGAAGGAGAGCTGATTAATGGTGGCACACATGCCAAAAAGAAAGCTCTAAAAATGAATTGCAACAGCGTGCCACAACATGTGAGTACACAAAAAAGCGACTAGAAATCCAACAAGCAACACTACCTATGAAGAAAATGATGCACTAATCTATGGGGTATAAGTGCAAGCAATCTCCTAACTACAAGATGGAATCCCCTCACAAATTATATCCTTTGTTGGGTGGTGAAATAGACAGTAAACCAATATGAAATGAAAGAACCAAAGGATAAGAGAATCCCACTACCGAGAGGGACCTTGGGTAAAACAGCCCTAAGAGACCAGAAACTAGGATACCTCCTGACACTTTATCCCTTTGGTCCTCGACACCCGATATGGTCCTCGACATGCACATGGAGGACTATGAAGGGTTAGCCTTTGGTACATAATGGAGTGCGGTATTCCACCTTGAATTCCATAACCCCTTCATTGTGGATTACCGCCGCAGAGCAGGAGGCCCCCCAATAAAATGGTTGTGACCGTGTCATCAAATACTAGAGGATTTGGTTCCCTATAAGACAAAAACTATGTCTCAGATGTAAGTGACAAAGGGGTGTTATTTGGATGCCTATCCCTAGTTTCCTAACTTAACTACAATATTGTTTTGTTCCTCAAATGAGGTTACAATGTTGGTTAAGTTAAGATAAATTTTAGGCTCAGCTTGGGGTCATGAACCAAGCGTTTATTTTAAGCTCTGATATGTGTGCACAACTGGAGTGTGATCTCTAAAAACACAACGCTCTCATGCCATGGACACATATGATAAATTATAAATAACAGTACTGAAATTAAATGATTTTTAACATAAGAACTAATGCTTCCAGATAAAAGAACATATGTGTTAGATTTTTATCATTTAATCAATATGATTTAGGATCTTATCTGAGAGAATAACATGCACAAAAATAATCACAAGAGATAAGAGACATAAAGAGTTTTCCTCGGGAAAACCATAAAGGAGAAAACCTTGCAAATTCCTTTGAGATAGAATGAGCACCAATGGAAAAAGTAAAACCAAAAGATAGAAAGATGATCTCTGATAACTGTTCTCTCTCTCACTTGTGCGAGCTCCTCTTCTCTCACTCATGCGCTATAGTTGAGTGTGTGTGTGACAAATAGAAAGGCTCACTCTCTATTTAAACTAGTTTTCGACTTGACAATTACTTACCAGGGCCGACTTCTATAGGAGAGTCTAATAACCCTAGTGCCCCACAACTGTGGGGACTTTTCCCCCCAATCAACAAGGAGGGTTAACCTCAATGACTTTACATGACTTGATTACATTAATGATTCTCTCGATTTGGAACATCGGGGACCAATGAAATACAATATATGAAATATGCAAGTGAATACATTCCAAAGTTAGAAATACATCAACACTTCCTCTTAACTAGGAAGGTATTATCTTGACACAAATCATCAACACAAGTCTTCATCACTAGATCATCATCAAAGCTGGATCATTACTGGATCATAATTGGATCATCATCATAGCTGTATCATCACTGGATCATCATCATTGCTCTTGCTATTTCGATCAAATGGTGCTATCTCTCAATTCTACTCGCCACAAGAAGTTCTACAGAGCTAGCCCTTTTTCATGCTGGTTGTAGGCCTAGCCTCCATGTCGGTCTTCATCTTCTTCAACACTTATATTTGACCATGGGAGGAACACATCCAACATCCATGTCAGAAAGGCCCGTCCAACACTTATATCTGACCATGGGAGGAACACATCCAACATCCATGTCAGAAAGGCATGCCCAACACTCACATCTGACCATGGGAGGCCCAGTCTATCACCATGTCAGAAAGGCCCAACACTTACATCCATCAGCATGGTAGGACACACCATCTACCATCCGAGGAAAAAATTTGCACTTACATCCATCGTCATGGTAGGACACACCATCTACCATCCGAGGAAAGGCTTTGGACTTACATCCACCGGCATGGTAGGACATAGCTTCTACCATCCGAGGAAAGGATCTGCACTTACATCCACCGGCATGGTAGGACACACCATCTACCATCTGGGGAAAGGCTCTGCACTTACATCCACCGGCATGGTAGGACACACCATCTACCATCCGGGGAAAGGTTATGCACTTACATCTAACCATGGGAGGCCCATCCTGCCACCATGTCAGAAAGGCTCAACACTTACATCCGACCATGGGAGGCCCAACCTGCACCATGTCGAAAATGCTCTGCACTTACATCTGATCATGGGAGGAACCAATCCTACCACCATGTCAAAAGGGATCTGCACTTACATTTGACCATGGGAGGAACCAATCCTACCACCATGTCAGAAGGGCACTGCACTTACATCTGACCATGGGAGCAACACATCCTGCCACCATGTCAGAAAGGAACAACACTTACATATGACCATGGGAGGAACCAATCCTACCACCATGTTAGAAGGGCTCACGGACTCATCACTTCACCTTGGAGGGAACCTTGATCTGGAGAACACCAAGATTCTCCCTGAAGTACTCAAAATTCACTCTGGCCATTTCTAGCATAGAATTACATTAGGGCTGATTATGTCCAAGCATAACCTGTGAGCTTCGCCAGGACCAATTATATCCGAGGACAACCTACATGATCGTTTACGTTTGAGCAACCTACGAGCTTCACCAGGATTTGATGCTTAGACAACTTGTCTCACCGACTATGCTAGAACTCCCTCTTTCGAGAGATCTCGATATGGATAACAAAGTGGAGCTTCACTGCTCCTCCCTCCCAAGTAGCCGAGCAAGTGGCAACATATTTTTCCTCGGCTGTACTCAGTGCCATGCAAGAATCCTTCCTGCTAAACCAAGAGATCACACTTGATCCCATACTGAAGCAACACCCCAAAGTGCTCTTCCTATCAATGGCACTGCCCAATCTGAATCGACATAACCCTCCAGGTTAATCTTCTGATTCGCTTCATACTTGAGCCCATAGTCAATTGTACCCTTCAGGTACCTCACTCCATGCTTTGCAACCATCAGGTGAACATGTCTAGGATCTGTCAGGAATTGGCTCAATAGGTTCACAACAAAGAAAATATTTGGTCTCGTATTCATCAGGTACATCAATGACCCAATCATTTGACGATACATCGTGGCATCAACTGTCTCTAATGAAGAATCACTCAATAGCTTCAGGTTCGATGCCATAGGTGTGGTCATGGCCTTGCAATCCATCATCTTGAACCTCTTCAGGATCTCCACTACATACGTCCCTTGTCCCAGGGATATTCCATCCACATTCTGCCACACCTCCATGCCTAGAAAGTAGTGCATCATATCCAAGTCCTTCGTCTCGAACTCGGTAGCAAGTATCCTTATTGCAACTTTAATGAGTTCCTCTTTTCTATCAGGAACAAGTCATTGACATATAACATGAGCATCACTGGTCTCCCACCTTCAACCTTGAATTAAAGGTTGGAATCCTCTTTACTCTCAGTAAATCCTAGAGCCATCAGTAAGATGTCCATCCTGTTGTACTATGTCAAACCTTAGGATATTTTGCAGTCACTCCCTCTGAAGTGGAGAATCATTCTCCCTCTTCCTTTCATACTCTATGTATTGAAACATTCTGTACTGGAGTGACAAGTAGCTTCCTCTGCTACTAATATTCTATGTATCCATCTAGGGTCACTAGAGACCAAGATCCTCTATCTTGAACCTTTTCAAAAAAATTTCTCGCACCCATCTATGAGCTTGTCATCCTCTATAGGATTTCATCTTCAACCTTGTAGCAAAGGTTAATATCTTCATCACTCTAGGTGATCTTCAAGCTCCTCATGTATGTGATATCCCATAGGTGTCTTCTGAGCCCGTACAAGGCCTTGTTTAATTTGCACACATGAGTCTTCCTGTCATGTGTCTTAACTTCTAGTGGCTGCAAATGTCTCTTCGTAGTCTATGCCTTCTTTTCATGAGAAGCCTCATGCTACGAATCTTTCCTTGTATCCCATGATGTTGCCACCTACTACATGATGGAAATTGCAGATAACGCATCCTAGACATCATTCTTCTTGAACTGGTACTCTCCTACCCTTTATTCTTAGCTACTTCTCCATAGCTCGAAGGATCTGCATCAATGATGTCACTCAACAGTATCATATAACTAGAGTGTGTTTGAGGCCTCTTGATGTCTCGTCATACTATTCTTCATTTTGGATTAATTCTTGAACTGTCGTCACTTGTTCTTCGGAACAAGTCTCATCCTTCTTTTTTTGTAGGAGATTGTACACGATCTTTCCTACAAGTAAAATGCATTAGCTGTATGGTTAGAAACATTTCTAAGGCATATTCATAATGAAAAATTCTTATGCATAAATATATAATCATGCAACTATTTTACCCAATAAAACATTCATCCATATCTCACGAAAACTTTCTAGATGCCTTCCATTTCTACCATGACATCATTGAGATTGTGCACTAATCCAATATGTCAGCAATGAGGTTTCATTCTAGATAAGCAGCCATGGAGAGTTGTATAGCACCATGAGCTACTTACCCATCACATACATATTAGTAGTATACTGTCATTAATGCAAACATTCTATCATGCATAACACATCAACTGAATATAAACAAATGCATAACAAAAAAATATCATGAAATGACAATTGAATACTTATCTTTATTTGTTTCATGGGTAGACTCCTTTCAGCTTCATCATCATCTTCATTCATAACAACACCATTTCTTATCCAAATGCTAAGATGGATAAGAGGTTATTCAAGAGTTTTAGTCCTTTGCATTCCTCATCACTTGAGGGATCTTCTTTGGATTGTGAGAGCTTGACCTTCAGTTGCTCCCATCTTCTCTTTCTCTTATTACTAGAGTCGAGCTTCTTCTTGTATACACTCTTCTTAGAGTCTGTTGAAAGTAATCACTTCCTTCTGGCACACATTCCTTGAATGAATGAATCCCATGATCCTAGGAGGCCATTCAAGGTGGTTATAACAATATCTTATTCTTCTTCTACTGATTCAAGTTGTTCTTTGATTTGGAGACCCTTGTAAAGTTTGGATTGTATGGTCTCTGCCTTCTAGATCTTTACATACTTCAACTGGTTTCTCAAAGTCATATTCTGATTTATGTTCTTCCCTTTAAATATCTTGGTCAAGGAATCAAACATATATTTAGGTGTATTTAGGGAAGAAACTTGTGGTATAAGGTGATCCTTGATTGAATCAGAAATGATCTTCTTGGCCTTGACCAAGTTCTTCTTGTGTAAGGCTTTAGCCTCATCTCCCTCTGGAACTGGAACCTCTCCACTTATGTAGGTGTCCAATTCATTTTATTCAAGAACTTGTGAAATCCTATACTTCCATGCTCGGAATTTTTCAGCTTCACCAAGCTTGTCATCAAGCTAGTGTGATAGGTCATTTTGAAATGAGAACCTCAAATGTAAATAGCAAAAGATTATATCTTACCGATTTGAGGTGCCTATCCTGGTTTCAGATCTCGCTGATCTAGGGTTTGTTAGAGAAACCCTAAATTTAAAAACTTGGAATTTCAAACTTATTATTGGATAGAAAGATGGGCCTCTTCAAGGTGAGCTGTCCAATGTACTCCTATTATGAAAACAATGGAGGGAAGCTCCCAGAACAGGAAGCCCTAGTTTTCCAATTTCTTCTGCAGACATGTATGATATTGTTTCTATAGTATCTCTAAAAATACTACTCCCCTCTGTTTGAAATTTCATATTGAGGTAGCCTTATCTGTCCTCTTTAAAAACACCATAGGTTTGAGCAGAATTAGTTTCACCAATGTTGACTTATGAGAGTTTTCCCAAGGTGACTTATTTCAGGATTGTTCAACATAGATAACTTGTATGAATTGCAACGTGTCACTATTTCACCTTCAGGGTCTAAAAATTTAACCACAAAAATTACAATTTGTACCATATCTATAACATCTTGAGAAATTTCATTTGGACCTTCATAGCCCTAGATATAGCAATTCTCCCTAAGTGTCCTGTTTAGGGATGAATCCTCGAAGAGGCTGGAACCCTGATTTGGAGGAATCATATCTCCTAGAATATAGCGAATATGAGGCTAAAATTTTTACACAGGGTTCAAAACAAACTTTTGTTTGGCATTTAAAATTTTTGGCTTCTGATCCTTCTCCAATATCTAGATATAGTGAATGTACCAAAACTACCAATTTTAGTATTTTAGGGTTTTTCAGCCCAGGGTCAAATTAGGGTTTGACTCTCCTGGAGTTTTACCCAACTAAAAAATTTGATCTTGGTCTCTAAATTTAGATTTTGAGGAGGAGAGAAATCCTATGCTGGGATCACTAAAAAATTCCTCTCCTGTAAAACTCCCTAATTTCCCGCAGTAGTGACAGGTCAAAAGCTGAAAATGCCCAGAATGAAATTCTAATTCGACAGAAAGATGCGCCCTTCAATGGAGAGGTAGCCTAGCCTCCTTTTGCTGATGATTTGTGGAGAGAGACCCAAAAAGTAAGAATCCCTAGATCCTAAAGTTGCATAGTGTCTTCTTCTCAGGTTAGCTCTAATACCATGTTAGATTTTTATCATTTAATCAATATGATCTAGGATCTTATCTGAGAGAATAAAATGCACATCAATAATCACAAGAGACAAGAGACACAAAGATTTTTACTCGAGGAAACCATAAAGGAGAAAAACCCACAACTTCCTCAGAGATAGAATGAGCACCAATGGAAAAATTAAAACCCAAAGACAAAAATATGATCTCCTACATCTGTTCTCTCTCTCACTTGTGCGAGCTCCTCTTCTCTCACTCATGTGCTACAGTTGAGTGAGTGTGTGTGACAAATAGAGAGGCTCACTCTCTATTTATACTAGTTTCTGACTGGACAATTACTTATCAGGGCTGAATTCTCTAGGAGAGTATAATATCCCTAGTGCCCCACAACTGTGGGGAATTTTCCCCCCGATCAACAAGGAGGGTTAACCTCTATGACTGTGCATGACTTGATTACATTAATGATTCTCCTGATAGGAACATTGGGAACCAATGAAATACAATATATGAAATATACAAGTGAATACATTATGAAGTTACATATACATCAACAATATGCAAGTAAACATGCACACAAGGAACTTTGTAGTTTGTAGGAAATACATGAGGGGTCTCAACTACTAAGCTCAACTAATACAAGCAAAAGGGGGCTGAAAAACACACCAAAGGGCTGTAGGCAATTGGATCTGGGAAAATACAGTTAGTACAGGGGCATATCATAGACAGGGGGTCTGGAATGGGTCTCAAACACCTCATATAGTTGGAAAAACGGTAGGTCGCACCTATCGGCGGAACAGGTGTGGTTGGGGTCCCACTGGACTGAGAAACAACCACAAATGAGATAGAAAAAAAACTAAAAAATGAAGGTTGCACTTAACATAGGTTTTCGTATGATAAAGCACACTAAAAAGGGTCATAGGAGTGACCTGGGTTGCTCTAGAATGCAAGGCAGGCGCGATATGGACTTTGAGTCCATGCCACACTTATAGGGGAAAAAGGAAAGACCTAGGTCACACTTATAAGGGAAAAAGGCGTGACCTAGGTCAGATTATCTGGTAAAAAGGTGCGACCTGGGTCGTGTCTTTCTGCCAAAAAAGTGCGATCCGTCCGTAATTGATTTTTTTTTACAAAAAAACACTGGTTAGGTCCGGGTGAGAAGGCACTGGGAAGGTACTTGTTCGGATCTACCTAAGGGAGGCCAGATTTGTGATGGCTGAGGGTACCCAAGTAAAACAAACCAGCAAAAAAATTGCAAAAATAAATATCCAAGAAGATCGAGCCAGTGGAGTCGCCAAAACTGTAGTGGATATTTCTCTCCAACTATGTGCAAAAGTACCTACCTTAGATCAACCGTATCTAAGGGTAGAGTTCATGGTGTAAGGGAAGTGCTCAACCTTGACTATCAAACAAGCAACGACAAATATTTTTTATATTTTATAATTTTCTTCTAACTAATAAGACAAATGCAACATACCTTTTATGAAATGGGCCACTGTAGCTATAGTGAGGATGTGGACCGATGGCTCCCACGATCCGGTTCTCCAATCTTCTCCAACAAGGGTTTTTGATAAGAAAGAAATCAAGGGTTGCATGGAGTAAACTCAACATGCAACACGAGATGGTGTGGCAAAGAGGTGTAGGAATGGAAGGTTCTTGAATCATGTAATGTTTGTGGGGAGACCTTCACAATGTATTTATAGGGTGATCCGATATTTCCTTTCCCATGGTATTGGTCCATGGTTTTTTACAGTGTATGGTATTTGTCCATGGTTTTTTACAGTGTATTGTATTTGTCCATGGCTTTTCATAGTGTATTGTATTTGTCCATGGTTTTTTATCCATTCTAATTTTAGGGTTTTTTGGTCCTTTTTGAGAGAATGGGGGTTATGTTGCAATAAATACCCATCTTCTCTGTATTTATGAGGGACATAATAATGATGTTTTGGACCAATTTGGGTGGTATTTAATTGTGAAGGTCAAAATGGAGGGAATAATGGTGGGATTATGATGTATAATTAGCCGCATGCGCTCAATGTTTAGTGCAAATTTTTCATTTGAGGAACACTCCAATGCGAAAGAGTTCTTTATGAAAAAGAAGGCATCTAAATTTGTTGTTGTGCATGCAATATGCAGTTTGTCTCCTGGTGACGAGTTGATAAAAAACTATAACTTTCGTAGACCACCAAATGCTCGTCAAAATGGATTGCATTGGGGATACCTTTAGACGTCTTCTTGGGGCATAAGAAACAGATCATTGAGTAATTGTATTTTTTGGATTTCAATGGAATTAATTTTAATGTATTGCCCAATTCCACATTTGTTTTATATAGTGGTTGATTGCATATGTATTATTGGAAAACAAATTCCTTGTTTTTAATAAATGTTTGGTATAATATTTCAACATACTAAATCCATTATTTTTACTAATATCATCAATTTTATGTTCAACAAAGATTCCAACGAGGATAAACATGTTTACCATCTACCATTGCACCTCAATATGATGTCAAATCAAGAGAAGGTTTCTAAACAAGTAGATCTTGGAGAGGAAACATACATAGCATGGTTGAATCAACCATTGATCAATCCCCACTATATCCCAAGTTACCAATTCAAAACATCTATAGTAACAGTAGTTCTTCACGTGTTGGGGGATGAAAACAATGATATAAAGGTCGGTAAGGATGATTTCTTATGGGATACCGATTCCATGGAGGGAATGTTTTTAAATGCATTCCAACAAGATGAGCTCAAGAACAATTCTAATGTTGTTGATGCCTTCTTCGAAAGGCTGAATATGCTTCCACCACCCCTCTTTGGGTATGGATCAAGGTCTACCCAATTGGGGACAACAATGTTGTTGTACAACTTGAAAGAAATGTATGATATGTCAAGCATGTGATTCTTGGCACTACCGAGGTAACTAACCATAAAGTCCAAATTAAATCTACAATGAAAATATATTTGTTGCATGCTTAATGATAGTGTATGTTTATATTTCCCCCTAGTTGTAGGTTACTAAAAAAAAGGTACTTCCAAATGATAAAATCCTCCCACAAAACAACAAAGAGGCAAAGGAATTATTGAAAAAGTTGGGTGTTAAGTACATATCATATCATGCTTTTCCGAATGATTGTATTTTATATAGAGGTGATTATGTTGACAAATATATATCCCACAAATGTGGGTACAATAGGTACCAAATGTGAAAAAAGGGGTAAGGAACATGTCCCCCTCAATAGTAAATCAGATTGCATAAGTACCCAATCGTAGTAATGAACCAATATGCCTAATCAGTATTGCCAATAACAACAATAACGAAATAACAATGAGATCTGTGTATATCGTACTCATATAATCACAGGTTTGGAACAAAGTAGTAGTAGCAAAACATTGATTCATACTCTTGTTATCCAATGTTATCAGAGGAATGTCATCAATGCCAATGATACATATTTGTATCATATATGAAGTATTAAGGTCACGTATGTGGTGACTGTTGGGTAAAATATCATTTTTATTAATTCACCTAATATTTAATAATCGACCGGGGTTGGTAGACTTAGAGTTGACACAAAGTATATGCGAAGGTAGAGGGGTTCCTGTGCTGTCGTGGAAATATTTAAAAACCTTGTCAAGCTCCTATAAATTCAAATTACTAAGATAAGACTAGAACAAAATACTAGACCAGAGCAGTATCAAGCTATACTACTCTACTCTATAAACAAATACTAGAAAACAAGGATATAAACAATACTAAAGAAAGTAAACTTTCTAGTAATCAATTATCCTACTTCTTAATCTAAGAATTAGAAAGCTTTATAAACAACTTCAGAAACTAACTATACAAGAGACAAGTGTAACACCCCGGTTTTGACCCCGTTTGCATTAAATATACATGATACATATGTTGTAAATAATCATGGTGAGGAGCTAAGGGAAAAGGCCCCACCATTGATTTAGTTATGTTATGTTTCGGGTTGGAATGGTCACCGATGGTATATCGGGACATACGACATATATTAAATTGTGGCATCATGTAAATGTGCATTTTAATTAAATAAACCCAACCAGCTATGTTCACCGCAACCAAATTGAGAAGGGGCATGAATTCCTAAGTATAAGGAGGGGGAATGCTGAACAATGAGTCATGGGGGAAGAGCCATGTGTCACCACTCTCTTTTGCTCACCTTCCCTTGTCTCATCGAACCACCACCTTAGTTTTCTGTTGCTAGTTGGGCAGCTGTTGGATGGCAGGAAAACCACTACTACACCCAAACCTACTCTCTCTCTCTCCACGATGTGCCTTTTGTTTGCGGATGGTTTGTCCACTATGGGGATCGAGAGTATGTTCAGTTTCCTCACGCGGGCTGAGTTAAAAGGACCCATGATCTGTTGTCTGGGGGTTTGTTGGTTCTCCCTTTTCATTGGGATTGCTAGTCTGTGAGTTTTTCTTCCCCGTTCACGCAGAAAGATTGATCCCTTTTTCCTGTTTTGCGCTCCTGATCGGACGGGGTAATGTCTTGGGTGTCCATCACCGAACTGTGACTGTTGGCTACATCTTTTCCCTCACATACAGAGTGGGAGTCTATCCCTTCCCCATTTTCTACCTATGCAAGTTCTCCAGCGATTGCATTGAGGATCGGGTGCTATGGGTTCATGATTGTTTGTGGGCTACTGTTTGCCCACGATTGCTTCACTGTGTTTTCCCTTTTTATGGTGGTATCAGTTGAAGATTGCTATGAGTACCTACGTTTTGGTCGATTGTGTTTTTCCCTTGTAAAAGCTTGAATAGTTGTTTGGCTGTTTGCATGCAATGGTTTTGTCCTCGGACTGCATTGGAGTGGTGAATGAGGGCCTGAGGTGCTTGATAAACCTGGTGGGTTGAGAACCACACAGACAGATCTAGTGAGTTGGATTCTTCTCCACAACCCCTGAATAGAACTGGAAGGGAGATCAGGGTATGAGGGACTGCGTTGCAGAGAAGGGACTGATTTCCTCGTGTTGGGTGTGTGCGGGTGTTCTAGAAGCCAGGATGGCTCTAGTGTTGGTGTCTGTAGCTCTTCAATGAGCTCACCAGCTTAGCATTTATCCTTTCCTAGCTCCTGGATGGCTTGATAAACCCAACTTGGTTGGCTTGGTTGATCTACTGTTCACCTGATAAAACCAACTGTGTTGGCTTGGTTGAACTGTGTACCCTTGTGGTGTTGTTATCCTTGGCTATGTGTAAGCCTGTTAGTTCCTTATTCCTTGGGGAATCATGCCCGGCTCGAGGGTGGCAGCGCTGCTGAGAGATTAAAGAGCACGTGGGCCTATGGTTGGGTGGAACGTTGCAGTGACGTAGCTAGTTGTGGAACAAGTTCGTTATAAGATAAGTATTGTTGCCTAACTCGTGTTTGCAATCATAATTACCATTGATGAATAATGATATACATGTTAAATGCCAATCTGTATATGCATGAATGCTGATTGATATTTTTTGCTTCCATTGTGTATATGAATGATTATGCTTCGTAATATGTTTTATGTTTTTAAGTATCATGCTTCAGCATTATATATATATGTATGTCACGTTCGTGGGGCTAGATGCTCAGATGAATTGTTGTATTGTAGCGTCCTCTTCGGCGCCGGTTGGAGGGTCGGGGACATTACAGTGTGGTATTAGAGCTCTGGTTGTAGCATGGGACTGAATGGGATGTGAAGATGTAGTGACAGAGCTTATGTTGCAGCATTTGGGCCTCAGAGGGCCATGAGAAATAGTTAACAGAGGCAGGTTGCCTACTGCCCAGAAGAAACTAGAAGAAGTGGGTGAAGACAAGAAAATTCACAAAATTTTCTAAGTGCCAGAATGTCAGCTCATCGGAGAACTTAGTGAGGAGTTCATCTGATGCAGCAGAAACGCGAGTCTGAAGGTCACCCAACGAGGGACAAACAACCTTGGTTTTGGAAAATTTTCTAAGTGTTTGGCCGTCAGCACATCGAAAAAATTAGATAGATGGATCTTCGATGCAGACCCCGGCGACGAAATTAGTTGGACAAATCGGCGACGATTAGTTGAACGCGCCATCGATGCTTAGCTGATTGAGCGTTGTCATTGCGGATGGCTAGAGGACTATCCTTCTGACGGATAGAGCCTCTAACTGCCGATGCCGCGGAGGAAAGACGTTCCGGCATCTCGACGCAGCAGAAAACTTTTGAAAATTTCTCTAAGTAACGAAATCATTGGCCATCGGAAGACGTTAGTGGTTCGTGCGCCTGCCATTGCGGAAGCCTATAGCACTAGTCTTCCGATGAGGAAAAGTTCTGACTGCCGATGCCGATGTGCTTCAGCTCACTAATTGGAAAAGAACAATTGATTTGATTAGTGTTGGATAAGAGATGGTTGAGCCGATGATGCAGCAGAAAAGAAGACTAACGAGACAAATTTTCTAAAAATTTGTCTAAGTCATAAAATCATCGGCGATCGGCGATGATTAGTTGATCGCATCGCTGATGCCTAGAGGATCAAGTTTCTGACGCGGTGAAAAGTTTGGTGACTACATCGAAAGAAGTTAGATGATCTTGCGCCGCCATTGTGGATGGCTAGACAACTATGCTTTCGACGGGTAGAGCCTCTGACCGCCGATGGCGCAGAAATTCTGAAAGTTTTCTAAGGAACGAGATCATCGGCGATTGGAGGAGAATAGTCATTGACATCGCCGATGAATAGAATATGGAAGTGCTGATGTAGCAGAAGACAAGGAAAGAAGAAAATTCAAAAATTTATCTAAGGCACGAGATCATTGGCCATTGGGAAATGTTAGTGGATCGGATCGCTGATCGGAAAAGGTTTAGTGAAGGTGAACCGCAATTGCGGCTGCCTAGTCAACTATCCATCCGATGCCGCAATGAATAACTGCTCTGACTGCCGATGAGTGCCCCGCGGAGACCATAGTAAATATGCTACCTACCGTTGCGGCCACATAAAGAACTGATCACCCGATGTTCAAGTGCATCTGAGTGCCGATGCCGCAAAATACTTGTCGCTCCGACCACTGACAAAGTCGTGAGCTGCAGAAGACATAGGAAGATTGTGGGCCACCGTTGCGGAAGCCGAAGAGACTAACCGTCCGATGCATAGGGCACTCGGCCTATGATGCAACGGTTAGTCTATGCTATTACCGATGAAGTTTGGAACGATAGATGATTAAGGACCCGATATGGCGGACGAAATTAGAACAACAGATCGTCGATAAAACTCAGAATAGTAGACCACTACAGGCCGATATGGCAGAAGGGAATAGACAAGCGACCCGCCGATACAGCGAAGAAAATTAGAGGTTTCAACCGCCGAAACTCCAGAAGATTAGTAAGGAGAAGACCCGATGATCAGTAGTTGACATCACCGATGCAGATCGAAAGCTTAGTCGGTTTTCCTACGGAAACTGTAGTAAGATTACTTTCCACCGTTGCGACTACTCAAGGGACTGTGCACCCGATGAACAGTCAATTTTCTCGCTGATGCAGATCAAAAGTTTAGTTGGTTTGCCGTCGAAACGCCGAAAATAAATAAGCAAATAGACCATCGATGAACTAGGTGTTTTGACCACTGAAGTATCGGAAATATAGCTGGGAAGAGGTCCGATTGGGCCTAAGGATATTTGGGTTTTTTCGAAGGAACTTCTTAGTAATTTTTCAAGCAGTTTTGAAACTGTCTTTCAGTAGGTTTTCAGTAGATCATGGGAATGATGACATAGAGTTTAATGGAAGGAGATTCTAGGAGACACAGCCTGAGGTTGCAGCCACCATGAGAAGCTTGATTAAAGCCTAGGAAGAGCAGCACCAGTTGAATGTTGCCATGTTGCAGAGTTTGACAGACTTGCAGAAAAAGATAGATTCTGGACGAGGTACATCAAGGCCAGAAGGCAGTAAGAGTAGCACTAGGAGAAGGAGAAGGACTTCTAGTGGATCATCTGATTCTGAAGAATCCAGTGGGGATACAAGTTCATCTTCTCATAAAAGGAAAAGAAGAAGGCACCATAGGGATCGCTCTCGAGATGAATTTAGGAAAGCTAAACCTGCTACATTTGATGGTAAGATAAAGATGGGACAAGAAGCTAAAGCTTGGCTTCTTGGGATAAATAAGTACTTTCAAGTGCAGGATTATTCAGGAAACATGAAGGCAAGAGTTACCATATTCAATCTGAATGGACGAGCATCCATTTGGTGGGAACACTTCAAGCAAGTAAAGAGGATTAGTGAAGGGAAACTGAAGTGGAAACAGTTCAAGAAGTATTTCAGGCAGAAATACCTCTCTGACAGGTATTATGATGACAAGATCAAGGAGTTCCATGAGCTGAGATTGGGACAACAGACCATGGATGAATATGCAAAAAAGTTCTTGAAATTGTTGAGGTATGTCCGGTACATCAGAGATGAAAAAGTGAAGATCCAACGGTTTCTGAGTGGATTGCCTCAAGCCTATGAAGATAGAATTGAGTTTTATGAACTGAGAACTCTTGAAGAAGCCATAAGGAAGGCTAAGTATTGCTATGAGAAAAGCAAAGGTAAACTTGATTACCATAAGGCATGGAAGGACAAGAAGAACGAGAAGTTTGACCAAAGGAGGAAAGGTTTCAAACCTTCTAGGTTCAGGAATCAGCAGAAGCAGCCATCCCAAGCTGCGAGTAATCCAGTTGGAATGATAGGTGGAAAGCCTAAATAACCACAACAGAATAAAGGTCCACTTAAATGTTGGAAATGTGAAGGACCCCACTTGCATAGATATTGTCCACTTGAGAATGAAAGTGCAAGGCCAGTGTATAACATTCAGAAAGCAAAAACAATGTATCAAGTAGCAAGGGCAGTCCCTAGAATTTATGTAGCACTGGAGGACTGCCAGGCAGATCACCATTCAACTGTGGTTGAAGTTGCAGGTAAGATTGTTGAACAATCTATTTCTATTTTGACTGAACCTGGTTCTACTCACAGTTATATCACTCTTAGAGTAGTGGATATTTGTGCTTTTAAGAAGGTAAAGCATGGAAAATCTTGGTTAGTTCAGCTAGCCACTGGGACTAGGAGAAAGGTTAGTGAAGTGGTAGATAAATGTCCATTGGTCATGAATGGATTGAAAACTTGTGTAGATCTGAATTTTCTACCGCTTGGTTCCTATGATGTTCTCATTGGAATGGATTGGTTAGAAGCTCACCGAGTGAAGCTTTATTGTTATAACGAGACTCTTGAATGCATAGATGAAGAAGGAAACCCAGTAGTGGTGAAAGGTATTCCAAAGGTAATTTTAGTAAGACAGGTTTCAAAAATGCAGCTGAAGAATTTCTGTAGGAAGGGTTTCCAGTTGTATGCAGCTCATATTTTGGAAGCAACAGGAGATGAAACTCCTAGGTTGGAGGACTATCAGGTGTTACGGGAATTCAAGAATGTGTTTCCTGATGAGATTCCAGGGCTTCCTCCAAAGAGGGACATTGATTTCACAATTGAACTTGTGCCAGGAGCAGCACCGGTGTCCAAGACACCCTACAGGATGAGTACACTGGAGATGCTAGATTTGAAGATGCAACTGCAAGAGTTGTTGGAAAAGAAGTATATCCGACCGAGTGTGTCTCCTTGGGGAGCACCGGTTCTGTTTGTGAAGAAGAAAGATGGTACACTCAGGTTATGTATTGATTATAGACAGTTGAACAAAGTTATTGTGAAGAATTAATATCCTTTGCCCAGGATTGATGACCTCTTTGATCAAATGAGAGGAGCAAGGGTATTTTCCAAGATTGACTTGAGGTCTGGTTACCATCAGATGAGAATCAAGGATGAAGACATTCATAAGACAACCTTCAGGACAAGGTATGGACATTATGAGTTTGTAGTGGTACCATTTGATCTCACAAATGCACCAACTACATTTATGTGCCTTATGAACAGTGTCTTCAGCAAGTATTTAGACAAGTTTGTTCTTGTTTTCCTTGATGACATTCTTGTTTATTCTAAGAATGAGGAAGAACATGAGGAGCATTTGAGATTGACATTGCAATTGCTCAGGGAACATTAGCTGTATGCAAAACTAAGCAAGTGTGACTTCTATAGAGATAGAATTCAGTATTTGGGTCACATTATCTCAGAAGAAGGTATATCAGTAGACCCTGAGAAGATTGAAGCCATTATGAATTGGCCTACTCTAAGAAATGTGACAGATGTAAGATCTTTTATGGGACTTGCAGGATGCTACAGGAGATTCATTGAGGGATTTTCCAAGGTTGCACATGCCATCACTTCTTTGTAAAAGAAGGGGGTGAAATTTGAATGGACTTCGAAGTGTGAAGAAAGCTTCCAGTGGTTGAAGAATCTTCTCACCAGTGCACTAGTGTTGAAGGTTGCAGACCCAGAGAAACATTTTGTGGTATGTACCGATGCATGCAGACAAGGGCTTGGAGGAGTCCTTATGCAGGACAACCACGTGATATGTTATGAGTGAAGAAAGCTGAAGGAGCATGAGAAGAACTATGCCACGCATGATCTAGAGCTTGCAACCATAGTACACGCTCTCAAGATGTGGAGACATTACTTGATTGGTAGAAGATTTGAGCTCATAATAGACCATTGTGGTTTGAAGTACCTATTTGATCAGCTTACTCTGAATGCTAGGCAAGCGAGATGGATGGAGTTTTTATGTGAGTTTGATTTCGAAATCAAGCACATAAAAGGAAAGGAGCATAAGGTGGCTGATGCACTTAGCAGGAAGGTACAGGAAATGCATGTGGCATCTCTTAGTATTTGCCAATCAGATTTGAGGCAGCATATTTTTAATCATGTTGCCAAAGATGAGTTGTATGAGCAGGCAAAAGAAAAATTGCAACAACAAAGTCTTGAGAAGAGGTATGAAGGATATAAATTGGAAGAAGGTGGACTTCTTACTTATAAAGGTAGAATTTATATTTCGGATGTAGCAGATTTGAGGAGAGTTGTTATGGATGAAGTCCATCAAGCTTCGTATTCTGGTCACCCAGGATACCAGAAGACAATTGCTACAGCTAGAAAGCAGTACTTTTGGCTAGGAATGAAAAAGAATATGGCTGAATACATTTCAAGGTGCATGAAATGTCAACAGGTAAAGGTTGAGCATCAACATCTAGCAGGTTTGTTGCATCCTTTGCCAGTTCCGGAATGGAAATGGGAAGTTATTTCCATGGATTTTATCATGGGATTGCCGATGACTTGGAGACAACATGATTCCATCATGGTTGTGGTAGACAAGTTGACAAAAGCAACACATTTTATACCAGTGAAGTCTACGCATAAGACTGATGACATTGCAAAGATTTTCATGAAGGACATTTTCAAATTGCATGGATTGCTGAAGGCAATAGTTTCAAACAGAGATTTTACGTTCACTTCCAATTTCTGGAAGGGGTTGTTTGCAGATTTGGGTACAAAGCTAAACTTAAGCATTGCATACCATCCTTAGACGGATGGGAAGATAGAGATAGTTAATCAGGTGCTTGAAGATATGCTTCGCATGTATGTGATGGACAAACCAACCAAGTGGGAAGATTACTTACACTTGGTAGAGTTTGCTTATAACAATGGACAACAAGCATCCTTGGGGATGAGTCCGTACAAATCTTTGTATGGAAGAAGGTGTAGGACACCAGTGACTTGGGATAACCCAGTGAACAGAGTTGTGCTTGGACCAGAATTGCTCAAGGAAATGGAGCAAGAGATTGTAAAGATTAGGAAGAATCTGAAAGCAGCACAGGATAGACAGAAAAGCTATGCAGATAAGCATAGGATGAACAGAGAGTTCAATGTTGGGGATCATGTTTACCTTAGAGTGAAAGCAAAGAAAAGTTCCTTTAAGCTTGGAAGTTGTGCCAAGCTGTCACCTAGATACTATGGGCCATTTGAAGTGCTTGAAAGAATAGGGCCTGTTGCATATAGACTTGCATTACCTGCTGGTACTAGATCTCATAATGTTTTTCACGTTTCTTTGCTTAAGAAATATGTACATGATCCTAACCATGTGATAAATTGGGATGTGATTCAGGTGGAACCATAGGGAGAGTTCCAAATCGAGCCAATGCGCATCCTCGATAGGAAGGTCACAATATTTCGAAACCGAGCCATAGGGCAGGTAAAGGTGCAATGGGAGCACTACGGACCTGAAGAGGCTATGTGGGAGCTGGCGGATGCCATGCGATTGGCACATCCATTTTTGTTCAATCATGCGGAACACTGAGGCGGTACCAGTGTAGCATTTTGTTCAAATTTTGTAAAGCACCGAGGACAGTTCTATTGAAGGGGGAGGGGAATGTAACACCTCGGTTTTGACCCCATTTGCATTAAATATACATGATACATATGTTGTAAATAATCATGGTGAGGAGCTAAGGGAAAAGGCCCGATCATCGATTTAGTTATGTTATGTTTCGGATTGGAATGGTCACCGATGGTATATCGGGACATATGACATATATTAAATTGTGGCATCATGTAAATGTGCATTTTAATTAAATAAACCCAACCAGCTATGTTAACTACAACCAAATTGAGAAGGGGCATGAATTCCTAAGGATAAGGAGGGGGAATGCTAAACATTGAGTCGTGGGGGAAGAGCCATGTGTCACCACTTTCTTTTGCTCACCTTCCCTTGTCTCATCGAACTACCACCTTAGTTTTCTGTTGTTAGTTGGGGCAGCTGTTGGCTGGCAGGAAAACCACTAGTACGCCCATGCCTACTCTCTCTCTCTCTCCACGATGTGCCTTTTGCATGTGGATGGTTTGTACACTATGGGGATCGAGAGTCTGTTCAGTTTCCTCACGCGGGCTGATTTAAAAGGACCCACGATCTATTGTCTGGGGGTTCTTTGGTTCTCCATTTTCATTGGGATTGCTAGTCTATGAGTTTTTCTTCCCCGTTCACGCAGAAAGATTGATCCCTTTTTCCTATTTTGCACTCCTGATCGGACGGGGTAATGTCTTGGGTGTCCATCGCCGAACTGTGACTGTTGGCTACATCTTTTCCCTCACATATAGAGTGGGAGTCTATCCCTTCCCCATTTTCTGCCTATGCAAGTTCTCCTGCGATTGCATTGAGGATTGGGTGCTGTGGGTTCATGATTGTTTGTGGGCTGCTGTTTGCCCACGATTGCTTGGCTGTGTTTTCCCTTTTTATGGTGGTATCAGTTGAAGATTGCTATGAGTACCTACGTTTTGGTCGATTGTGTTTTTCCCCTGTGAAAGCTTGAATAGCTGTTTGGCTGCTTGCATGCAGTGGTTTTGTCCTTGGACTGCATTGGAGTGGTGAATGAGGGCTTGAGGTGCTTGATAAACCTGGTGGGTTGAGAACCACATAGACATAGCTACTATGTTGGCTTTCTTCTCCATAACCCTTGAATAGCACTGGAAGGGAGATCAGGGTCTGAGGGACTGCGTTGCAGAGAAGGGACTGATTTTTTTGTGTTGGGTGTGTGTGGGTGTTCTAGAAGCCAGACTGGCTCTGGTGTTGGTGTCTGTAGCTCTTCAATGAGGTCACCAGCTTAGCATTTAGCCTTTCCCAGCTCCTGGATGGCCTGATAAATCCAACTTGGTTGGCTTGGCTGATCTGCTGTTTGCCTGATAAACCCAACTGTGTTGGCTTGGTTGAAATGTGTACCCTTGTGGTGTTGTTATCCTTGGCTATGTGTAAGCCTGTTAGTTCCTTATTCCTTGGGGAATCATGCCTGGCTCGGGGGTGGTAGCGTTGTTGAGAGATTAAAGAGCATGCGGGCCTATGGGTGGGTGGAACGTTGCAGCGACGTAGCTGGTTGCGGAACAAGTTCGTTATAAGATAAGTATTCTTGCCTAACTCGTGTCTGCAATCATAATTACCATTGATGAATGATGATATACATGTTAAATTCCGATCTGTATATGCATGAATGCTGATTGATATGTTTTGCTTCCATTGTGTATATGAATGATTATGCTTCATAATATGTTTTATGTTTTTAAGTATCATGCTTTAGCATTATATATATATATATATATATATATATATATATATATATATGTATGTATGTATTTTCATGTTCATGGGCCTAGATGCCCGGATGAATTGTTGTATCGTAGCATCCTCTTCGCTGATCGAAGGGTCGGGGACGTTACAACAAGATTCATAAATAACCAATTCAAATTTAAGGAAACTCCAACTTATAAACAAGTAACAGCTCTTAATGAAAGTAGAAAACTTAATAAAGAAGATTTAATTTTGAAGCAAGTGGAAAACTTAATAAAGGAGATTTAATTATGAAGCAAGTAGAAAACTTAATAAAGATAACTTAAGATTCTATTCTACAATTCTCTTTAATAATCACACAGTGAAAGGAATAGGTCCTACTGCTATGATCAATTTGCAAGGTACTAGTATACTTCACTAGGAATTATCACTTCTAACCCTGAATTATATACACAAAAGAATAAATCAAACCAAACCAAATATATAGTTATAAAACATTACAACAACATTGGACAGAGAAATTAAAAACAAAAGAAACAAAATCACAAAACACAACTCAAAACATGTAAAAGAGGGGAATGAAACTTAGTCACACTTTAAACAGTCTAACCTAAGGACATAATGATAAACACAACTATTATCTAACTACCACAGTCAAAAAAGAATCATAAGGCTAAAGAAACAAAGCTTTAAACAAGCTTAGAATGAATTAAGAATACTAAGGGCCGAATGACGAACTGGAAAACAGACTGGAAGGAAGGTCGGAATGACAGGTTGAATAGACTGTCTGAATGACAGTCTGTATAATGAAAACAATATAAAATAACCTAAATGATCCACTTCTCAGCTAATTTTATGCATGTGAAGATTCAATGCATAAGGAACAGTAAATAAATCTACTTACTAATCAAATTCAACGGCAAACTAGCTTAAACTAACTCACCATTATACGGAAGATTATTATCTAATGCATCATTTAACAAACTAAAATATAACTCGAATAAATTTAAAACAAAACAAAAGGAAAGGAAACTGAACCTACTGTAACCTGATTCTAAGATATCAAAACAATCTACCCTATGTATTTGTTAATATGAGACTGAACAGTAAGCTGAAAAGACATGAAAAAAAGGAAATTGAGAGCAAACTAAGTGCATGACCGGTCTTTTAATCTATGAAATAAAAACAAAGCACTGAAATATAGTCTACCCTACAGGAAACGATAACAAGAATAGATTGTAGAAAATCGAATCACACCAACGAATTATAAATAAAATACACTAATTTCAAAGAAAGAGTTAACAAAAAATACAAAAGAATGAAAAGCCATTGGGTGATGAGGGGCCCTCTCAACAATCATAGGTGAAGCTTCCTAAATGCTTACATGAACACGATCATGAACGCAACAAAGATGTACTTTATTTTCAATTTTGAAGCTGTATTACAGAGTTTTTTAAGATTGATTATATGCCAAAAAACCTAAAGAACTAACTAAGCACTTGCGTGGAGGCTGATATATATATTGTTTACAGAGGTGAGTAGGTCAACCCTTTAGTGGTCGAATGCTCTCTAAATTTAGTCAACGATTATGACCATTTAACTTATCAAACGCCAACGCACACTTGTTCTCCCTTCTTCCACGTGAATGGTTCTCTTCAGCGTGGTTGGTATGACATACGTCTCCTTCTTCAGCGTGGATGATGGAGTGGTGGCGAGTAGAGACAGCGTACATGGGAGAGTCTTCTAGAATGCAAGCCGTTCCATCATTCAAATGCGTGGACTAGTGATATGGTGTCAATTGAAGGAGGCTGCAGGCTCGAGGGTCATCTAGAATGTGAGCTTCATTACCCAGATACGTGGACAGTAAATAGTTTGTAGACTGTTCCAATGTCTTAATTCCTGAAATCAATTCTCAATAGCATGTAGTTGGTTTGACGAATTGAACGATGAGCTGGACCATGAGCTGGAGATGCTGTGCGCATATCTAGGATGAAATGTGATGTTTAGTTGCTGGTGCTCTAAGGACTAAGGTCTTGAGTAACAACGTTTAAATGCCTGGAAACCTTCCAATGAGTATTGCGCAACGATTTGGATGATGAGCTGGACGTGTTGTGCGCATGGCTAGCTGAATGCGTGTTTGTTGTTAATTCGTCCAAAGAGACTATATAACCTGCAAACAAATATACATATAAATTAATATATCAAATACGCTTCAAACAATGTCAATCTTAATCAATAAAATCGTAAAATGATAATAACAAATAGATTTTACATAAACCTTAAATTCGTTCATACCTGGGGATGAATAGTGATCTATGTGACAGAAAATATGTAAAAAGATGACAAACCGTATGTTTAAATGAGTAATTTAACTTCCAAAAATGATGACAAATCTGGGATCAATAGTGACAATGATCCACAGTACATGAGAACCATCATGCTAAATTCTTATACAAGGCTTTAAAGTTGAGTATGCTAAGAAATTTGTATGTGTTTAAGATAAGATTTGTAATGACAATATGAGATTATACGTGGAAATTTAACATAAACAATTTTGGCTTGTAGGATAATAACCAAACAGTGATCACGAGTGAATACTCTTATTTCCAAATGGAGGATAGTGAAAATGCTGATACGATGGTGTCATCAAGAGGTTTGCTTGCAAGTAAACATTTGTAATTAGATTTGTATGACAATCAACATATTAATGCAATTGTTTCAGTGATAAAATATTCTCGCAAACCCTTGAAGACATGACATGCATACAATAACAAGACAATAAACTTGTTGTATATTAGCCCAATAAGAAAATGATCGAATGAGTATGTATTGAAGGCACATATAGAGCATACAGGCTCAATTAGGGAATTTTTTTGTGAGAATCAATTAAAGATCACTTATTCATCGACTCACCTTCACTCATTGTGTATTAGTAATAGATTTAACAATGATAACAATAATGAGTTTGTATCCAAGCCAACGACTATGAGATGTTGATTTGATCATAGATGTAACAAAGATATAGTAAACCAACTCCACTTGAATTTGAGGTATAATGAGGGTTTGAAATCTTATGATCACTTTGTTGTATAGCATGATCTACAAGAATCAATCATGAACATAGATCAATGGAGTTATTTCTCCATAACACACTTACCTGTATCACCTAGTGAACACACAAGATTATAATTTTTAAAGGGTAAATATAAGTCATATAGAGGTTTTCAATGTTTAGGTCGAAGGCTAACCATAGTGAGCATGCATGAGCATGATCTATGAGATAAAATCCACCAAGATTCAAATCCAATATCAGAGTGATAAAATCCACCAAGATTTAAGGAGCACGCTGATAACCATACTTGTCCACAGAGATCAAGGTCAACTTTGTGATTATACTTGAATGGCATACTCAAGGCATCAATAATTATTCTATGAATTTGTGTAAATATGTACTTGTATGGCATTTGAAATATCTTATATTTACAACTTTCTTCAATTCTCATGAAAACTTGGTATTTTTCTACTCCACATATACAAATCAATTTTGTAATTTAATTGTACAACATGGAGAAAAAATATTGATTTTGTTTATGCTTGGAATGTTTCATTAACCATAAAGAAATTGTTCTACTTTCCTATCACCTTTAAGTTGGTTTACTTTTCATATACAAGGGCTCATCACCATGTTGCAACTAGGAATCACAACTCGCTTGAGGATATGTATAACATGACACAAGTTGCATTTCTAACTGATATCCTCACAATGAAGCAATTGCATAATTTGGTAAACTAATCTTTCCTCATGTGATCTTCATATTGCAAATCATGCATTATGAGCCTCATGAGATAAAGTTGTAGACTAAATTGCTAATTTTGGGAGAAAGTGGACAAGAGAGTGTTGAATGATCAACTAATAACATTTTGGAATTTACATGTGTGAAAGTGACATCATATAACTAGTATTTCTAGAGCCAATAACACCATAATATCATACTATCAAAATATTGTTTCCATAAGCACATAACTAGTGAGGTGACACTTTTTAGCTAGTTGGGCCAATTATGTTTTTTCTTAAGATGGCTAACAAGTAATCATAGTGTTGAGTGTCAAAATTTGGAAGATAATGAGTGAAACTACATTAGAACCAGATATGGAATGACTAAATACTAAAAAAATTGTAGATTGATAGTTTTTATCGTATCCATTACAACTATCAACAAAATTTATTAGATACTAACCTATGCTATTGCACATTAGTCTGGCAATCTTTCACACACTTTGGCACTCTCTTATCTTCATTGTGCTCCTTCTTCATCTCATTTTCACATTCCATCCTTAGTTTTCATGTGGTTTCTTCCTTTGTGCCAAAAGTATGCATTACACCATACTATCTTTACACATGATCAACCTATTGAATAATCACACTAATCCATATGTACTTTGATTTTGACTTAGGTTCATTTTCTCTTGACATCCATTATGAGCACTTATAATTTTTATCTATGTTGTTTCATCATGAAGTCTAATCCAAACTCATGCACATTGGAACTAAAGAGACAAAGAAAGATAGAGAGACAAATATAAATGAAATAAGTTAAAATGTGATGAGCCAATGAGTTAAATAACTAGAAGAGACATTAAAATGGTAACCAAATTGTTAGATTAACAAATACAATACATTGTAACCTATAAAATATGAACAAATATGCACTATTTTGTATCATATCACTAACCATATACTTGTCCCCGGAGATTGTGTATTTGGTTTTACATGGTTGATGTTGACAATTAATGTCAATGTAATATGTGTAACATGAATATCACTGCCCACATTGCAATTTGAGAAACCAATAATTAAATGCCACGTTGCATTGAGTTTTTGCATCAACAATGTCATGGGTATGCCATGTACGCATAATACATGAGTAAGGTCTTGTTGAGAACATTAGATAAATATTATAGGGACACATGGAAGACTAAAGGAATTCCATATCATCATGTTAATGTCACCAAGGAAGACATAAGTGATGCATGGACCAATTAGGATTAAGGTTTTTCCACACAACACTTATGAGGTCAAAACATAGGATCCAAGAGGATAGTTATCATATGTGGGATGCACCACATGGTACTTGTGTATACATCAATAAATTAAGGGAGTACTTATTTATTCATTGATTTTTTTTGAAAGCCATTGCTTGTTGACTTGAAAAAGGACTTAGGTGAGTTTTACAAGTTTACAGGTTTGGGAAAGTGCATAGATGTCCCTCCTTGTTCTTCATTAAATGCATGAAATTCCCCATGGACTTGATAATAACCCAAGAAAATTTCTATATTATGTGGATCCATTGATATGGGTGGATATAGGGTGTCATTTTTTTAAGGTGTACAACTCAACAAATGTAACCAACTATAATTCATAACTCATTTACATATAAAAAATTAGGTATGATATGAGGCTAGGTGGATTTGAGGGGTTAATATGATAACTACATGAAGGAGGGAATCTTCATAGAGGAACTAAGTCATGCCACATGTCCACATATATCGAAGATCATAAATTGAATACTTAGGTGGATGAGAATGCTAGGATTCATAAAACTTATACCAATAATGAAACTCCCACATGAAAAATAATTGATTAGTTTCATAACTTAAATAATTTTAGCCTTTTAAACCTCTACTACTAGTAGTACAACTTACCTTACCCACAATCACAAGCATGCAAGGTGGATGAACTGCTTGTCCATGCATCATACCTACACACAAATAGAACAAATAACATTGATCATGTATTGCACAATTAGATAAATACAACATAAACCGACAAAAATATCAACAAAATATTCATTAAATAATCATAAGTGTAAAGAAAATGCATATATATTTTACTCACCAAATTCACCAGATTTACTAATAGCTATTTGTTGCATTTATGTTGTACGTGAATACCTACAAAAATCGTTATGGAATAATAAGTTTATATATATAACTAAATAATAAAAAAATTATGCAATCTAACATCTATCATACTCTAAAAACACCAAGGGGGAATACCTATATGAGCTTCTCTTTGTTTCAAGAATAATGTATTCTCTATTGAACATGGCCAGGCATGCGAAGGTCGAAGCTTGTCTAACCCCTCCCCCCTCACATCACTCTCTATCCCCCATACACAATCTAATTACTATAACATACTCGAAAGAAGCACAACTACATATATAGAGGCTAATTACTCTAAAAACATATATAGAGGCTAATAACAAAATTCAAAGCAAATGAACATACATATATGCAACATAAAACATAACACTCATATAAATTTAATGCATATAAAACATGATCACAAAAAACTATAAATGTGAAATAGAGGTAGATAACTATAAAAATCAGCATATAATCAAATCAAGTTTAGGTTGTAAACATGTAGGTCCTCTAGAGAAAATATATATAGTACGATTTCACATATTACAAAAAAATGTGTCTTCCATGCATAGTGGCCAATATCTACTGCCCTACTTCTTTTTAGGTTTATTTCTTTTTATGAAGCCCACAATTCTCTCATTGACATCAACATCCTCATTCTCATCTCGAATGGTTTCTTGTGGTACTAGATTCGGATCTTGATTAGACCACATGATACATCCGCGTATAGGATACTTAGTTGTAGGATTTATGCCAACTACAATTAAAACAAATAATCTTTGATCAGCTTATTTATACTAAAAGGTAAGAAAAAAATATGAATTTCTATAATTCAACTCGTTCATGTTACCTATAGGTGCGACAGTGGGAAACTCTAGTTGAGCAATACCGACTTCGATCTCTAAAACTGGATCATCATGATTTCATCATGAGAAACACATAAATATTCTTGTCTCGCCTACAATAACATTTGTAAACTTGTTATAGAACTATGGTCCTGATAGAATTGTACTTTAGAATTAATTATTCAATGAAAATGCATTGAATTTGTTTACCTCCTCAACGTTGACAGTAGAAGTGTTAGTTGCATTGGCCTTTTTTCTATTAACCAGATATTTGCATCTTTTGATTAAGTTGTCATTGATGCCAATGATGTCTGGTCATTAATGCCAACTGTTGAGTCCTTGGTGCCCCTTGTGGAGCCCCTGAGGGTTGGTATTTAGTTTGTAGTTGCCTATGTCATAGGAGCCCTTTTGACATTGTACAAGCCCAAGATTGAAGCCCTTGGAGGCCTTGGAACAAAGGAAAAATCCCTAGTTACCCATTGACTTGGTCAAGTGCCGCTAAGTTGTATATGGTACCATTTTAGTCCACTGTTGAGTTCATTACTCCTGGATGATATTTGGTTACTGGTCTTTGTGATGCTTGTTATGCTTGTACTTTTTTTTTGGGTCTCTTGTTTGGTTGTTGGATGGATGATGTGGGTCATGTGTGTAAGTCCCTTGATGTGTTGATGTTGGAGTCCATTGCTTGCGTTATATGGTCTTGAGGTTGTTGAGTTCTTGTGGGGTCCTTGAGTCCACAAGCTTAGATCTTGATCCTCTTGCATGTGGAGACTTGGTTCTTGGAACCCACACTTATGGTGGTATGTTGGAGCCCATTCTTACGGGGTCCTTGGAAGTTTGGGTCTTCAATCCACACATATGGTGGTTGATGGCCCTTGGATGCTATATGGTCATTGACATGTTGTAGCTTTGTGATCATGGATACGAAGCCCATAAGGTGTTGCAAACTAGTGGTGAGGTATTTGCACCACTCTTTTGAGATTTTGGTACTCTTATGGTGATTAATATATATAGTGGAACCATTGGATATGTTTTTAATGATATGGAGACCTTGAATATGATGATGATATTCTTGAAAAAGTCTTTGTCACCACTTAATTGGTGGTCATGGGGTCCTTGATACCCTTGATATGATGAGTATATGATGGAGCCCTTCTCCTTGTTGATGTGAAGTCTGTGGATGTGAAGACAATTGAATCCTTCATGCCTTTGATGATTTCCATTGAAGCCTTTGACCTTGGAACTTTGGCATAAGGTAACATGGTCTTTGACACCTTTATGTGTGGAATCTTTGGAGTTGTGAACAAATTAAATAATTTAAGGGTATTAGACCAAGAATTTAAAAATAAAACCATCATAGGGAGATATTACTCATCAATCCATTTACGTTGATATGTGGAGCATCTTCTAACTCCTTACGGTTGAAGAGACATGAATTTTTGAAGTTGGTGTACCCCACCTTTTTGGGTGAGTCGACCAAACAAAAAATAATTTAATTATTTGTAATTTTGAATTGCATGTCAGCCCAGTTGAGGTACTAACTTTACTCCATGACCTATATAAATAGAATATCAAACATTTCATTTGTTCATCAATCAATTCTCTCTTTGGTATTTCGCAACTCTTGGAGAAAAGTGCGAAATTTTGTGGAGGAGAAATTTTTGGGCATCTTCACTAAAATTTGCATAACTTTCCCATACGAAATGAGAATTACAATTTTTTTGGTTCATTGGAAAGCTTGTTATGAGGGCTATGTGATGACATGATCTAGAATTTCTTTTTGGTTTTTCTAATTTTATTCATTTTGTGATATTCAAAAAGGTACACAAGCATCTTGGTACAAGTTGGTTCAGTTGAGCAAGATTGACACAAGTTGCCTTATGTGCAGTTGGTTTAACTCATAGTAGATGAGTTGTATAAGCAGTTGGTTTGACCTAGATGGATTTATTTTGGTGTACAGATCCATATTGATGGAGTCAGTTGATGTGAGCAACGGATTTATTGGTACAACTTGATTGGAAAAGTTGTCTGTATAGGTTGATGAGTAGTGTGATACAATGGACACTAATAAATTGATGAGTAGTGATCAGATGAGGAGTAGTGGTTAGTAGTGGCAGTGGTTATGTAGGTACAAATTGTGTAGTATTGTACAGGTGTTGATTAGCAGGTCCACATGATCAGTGCAGTTGTGTTTTCTATCTTCATACCAGGGTGGCGAGACAGGGAAAGGAAAGGGGGTTGTAGGATCCTTCTGGTTGTAGCCATATAACTAGGGAGTTTGAGCTTCCTTTAGGTTGTAGCCTGTAAATTAGGGGGTTGTAACCTCCTTCTAGTTGTAGCTAGATAATTTAAGTCAGTAATAAGGGGGTTGTTGCCTCCTTCCAGTTGTTGCTGTAAAACTAATATTAGAAGGATTCCATGGTTTTCCCCCAGGACTTGGGTTTCCACGTAAAATATTATGTACTGTGTATCATGGTATGCTTATTATGTGATGATGATATGATGATGATAATAATGCTGATGATGATATAATGATAATGTGATAATGCATAATATTGAATAAGTTGTTGATTGTTAAAATTGAAAAAGTAATACAAGTTGCGCACACTGATTCACTCACCCTCTCAGTGTACCTGGTGTGTCCAACAGTAGCCTCCTCTGAAGGAAAGTTTGAGGTCTTCAATTGTGGGATGGCACCAAATTCAATAGACTACATATCCCATAACATAACACATTTTGTCAAGGAAAGCATTTAAAACCCAAATGAAAATACAACAATGACAATTTATAAATTTTAATACTTACATATTTGCCCTTCACTTTAACATAGCCCCCTGGGACAAGTTTGTGCTGACTAATATTCTCAAGCCTGTCATGTGTATTTAATCCTACAAAAATGGTCAAGTACATGTTTATGCGATTTAAAAACCCGTTTCAAATGCAATATAAAAAATTATAATTTCAATGTTTGACACATATTTTTATCAACCTCGATGTTTCTGCCACACCTGGAGGCAAGGATCCCTACTTTCTCATCTTCTTCTCCTTGGAATACTCTAGTAGTGCACCCCACTCATGTTCTGGCATTAGTATAGGACACTCATAAACTGATGATTGACCGATATGATTAGTGTAATAATTTTTTGACACATATTTCAAGTACTTTCTCGCCATAGTTTTGACCATATTTTGGTTGAACACATGACCAAACAACGTGGTCATGTGTTTCATCAACTCCTTCAAGCAATTGCTGTGATATATAACCGGTTCTAATTGTAATCCAAATAGAGAGAATGACTTTTCATACAAGTGATGGTAGAACATGTTATTTCCTTCATTGCAATAAAAAATTTCGATTACATCGATTAAATGGATATAAAATTATTATTCTTTGTATAAAATAAACAAATTCCAATAGATTAGACCTAATTACCATGGAGTTTTAATCCCTTCACTAACACCAAATCATGGTGCATCTATAATTCAAATGGTAATTTCCCATTTCTCTTTACGAGTAAGCCTAGCGTCATGGCATTCGTATCGACCTTTGATGACTGTGGCACATGAGTACTAGAACCAAGGGTCGATGTATAATTGGGGTCATGGACTACACCACACCAGCACTAGGTGCAGAGCTAGGAGTAGACATGATAATAACGGGAGTTGAGACACCAGTAGCATGTGCAACAAGAGAAGGGGGTGCAAGCATGGATGCATGTCTACTACTCCCAACAATGGGCTATTCTGGTCTCAAAAATGCCCATGAAAAGAATTAATGGAATACAATTAAACAAATTAATGGAATATAATTTTAAAAAATATCATATTTAAAAAAAAAATTAATGGAATATAATTTTTAAAAACTTATGGTGTACTTCACGATGCAGTCCATTAAGAATTTGCTTCTTCTTTTGATTTTCAAGATTATCTTCCACACACAAAATTTTAGCTAGTTCATCTACTAAAATTTTTACATTTTTTCTGATAGCTTCCAAAGGATCATTATCTCCTAAGATCTCCTTAACATCCTCATCAAGATGAGGTGTCAACATGGGAGCCTACAAATAATCATATCATATAAGTTTGATAATCTATGTGACAAGGATATCCACGATGGGATAAACGAGAACAATATGGAATATAATAATAAAAATATAAATGACCACACACACACACACACACACACACACACACATTATCTCACATGCCCATTGGTGATGCCTTTCCCCCGATCAAACTATAACATAAACTATGATTTGCTAATTGTATATACAAGGATGTTTTGTTTTTTTTTAAACAAGAACAAAAAATATATTGTATTATATAAAATACTGCAAGAAGAGATAAAGCTATGATATTCAAACTGTTTGTAACAAAATTGCCTAAACTACTGAAACTGTAAGCTAAAACCAAAGCATTACTGTTGTTCAAAAAAGTCTATTGAAGCCCTTCAAAGGGTAGATATGTACAAACTGACCTAGTATTAAAAGACAAAAGAACATAAAATACCATAATACTGAGATTTCTACTGCTACTTATCCAGTGGGGATTTTCCAGGCTGAGCATCTGAGGTCTCCTCCATTGGATGATCCCTTGCTGGAGAGGTTTAACAGTGGCTGTACTGATTCATGTTGACTAGCTTGTGTAGGTCATCCTTCATGTGTCCAATAGTTCCCATAAGATCATAGATATCTCTATGATTATATTCAATCTTGGCATCATGGTTTCCCATTTTCCTGGCCATCCACTTGACTTCTTCAACTGTAGAAGTTCCTTCATTTTCCCCATGTTCACCACATCGTAGAGCCAGCGAAGGTGCTGCTTAATATCCTTGAACAACAGCTGCAAATAATTCAACATTATCTTTTTATTGTTTCCAGCCATATCTGCAACAATATCCAAGAATGCGTGTACTGGTAGAGAAGTCTACATCGTCTATGCTAAAGAAGACCTTCCCTTATCCTTAAGACTAAGAGGACCGAGAGCCGAGGAGTGCAAGAAATCTGTGGAGGGTGAAACCAACACTACACTGCGACCAAAATGATCTGAGAACCAAGTTGGGGGATGAAGGTTATCTCATTTCATAATTCATGACATGCATCTAATCAGTGTGAGAGATCCAACCCTAGCATTGAAATCCTTCACATGGGCGATGACGGTGGAGGTGCATGCCCACCAGTTGGTCGTCGGGAATCGTACAAGCTGCTGGATGTAATGTCAAAGCCAATGACTGTAGGAATGAGGTGGAGAGGTGGCGCCCACCTTAGAGAAATAGGAGATATTGAAGGTAGGGGCATTAGACATTAGACCACCCAAGAGCCCCCTTTGGGGCCACCAAATTTTGAAATTAGTTCTAGGGAACATAACTTGGAGTTGTTGAAATTCCATTCACCCTTGAAATTCCAATTTTTAACTTGGTCCCTTGGTTTGCTAAGGTGTCAGCCTCCGAGTTATTACTTCTCAGAATGTGAAAGAAGGAGGTATGAATGTTTACAGAGGTTTTCCTAATCCAGTCATAAATCCTTCAGATTTTAATTGCTCCTTTGCTGTACCTAGAGATCATTTTGTGAATAACTTGAGTGGAGTCACCCAGGACTGTGAATTTAGTGATTTTTTGATGCTTGATCTATTCCATCCCAAAGAGAAGCGCAGGCCATTTACCTTCATTATTGGTTTTTTGACCAAGGCCCTAAGAATAAGTCAATACTTTGTTTCCTCTAGGATCAAATATGATCCCACCTGCACCTGCCTTCCCTGTACAAAGCTGATTTGTTAGCGACATGAAGTATATGTAATGGAAAATAGTGACTAAATAATATACATTATTTTTAGGAAATCATGGACATGATTGTTATACCATAATTACATGATTCCTAGATCATGTTCAAATTATAATTGAGAAACAAATCCTTGTCCACGGGTATTGATTTTATTGCACTAAACACAACTTTGTTATCCTCTCCCTCAACAAAAACACAATTGGGTAGTTCGTTTGTGCTTCCATGATGAGTATTGCTTATAAACCCCACAAAATTTTTGTAGGATTTAGGTCTTCCATCAATATATATGGAAAATACTTTATCTTGATTGTTTTCTTTCATTTTATTATATTTTCACAAATTCTGTACATGCGCATACTCATTAGTTATCTTTTTTTCCTACCCCAATGTTCATAATCATATGTTAGGACTACATATTCCATCAATTCTACTTCATTGTTTTATGGAACGTTCACACCGTCCATTGTAAAGATCCCTAAACCATGTAAAGTAGATGGATCAATTCGATATGTTCTTTCACCAATACTGAAATCGATGTTATTCTAGGATGTGGGTTTGGATCCCAATTATTTAAATAATGCATGCACACTAGTGACACTTCCTTGTCTTGGGAGGACTCATTGTCATAAGAGTATGAACCTTCTTCACCAAGAAAGAGATCCATACATTTTTAAAATTTTCTTTCGACATTGCTACCTCTAGTTGATCTCAATGTACTACTTGATTCTTTCCATTCTTCAAGCTGTTTAGGACAAGCATTTCTATTCGAATATAGATTAGACAAATATCTATTTGGTTGTACCTGCAATTAACGTCAAATAACAATGACCATGTTCCAATCCTGATATATAGATAGCTGCAAGTAGCAATTAAAGTAGTGTATATAATTCGCATAGTCAAGTTTCATCGATTGCAAATTTCCCCATATTTGTTAGCGTAGTTATGATATTAGTTGAGTAATCCTCAGAGGCCTTATAATGGTTCACAAGTGTTTAGGGAGGATTTTGGTACTAAGTGAAATGTACACAATTTCAATAGGTTTCAAATAATGGAGTCCAACTTGAGGTACACAATTAAAATTGTTTGCTATGAAAAGGGACTAGTTTTCCTAGTTTCTTAGGCTTGGAAAGGTTTGGGTTGTTACTATACTATATGTTCTATTGTGAATGATTAAGAGAATTATATATTCATATAGGTCATGTGGCTATACCAAAAAATCATTATGGAGTACATAGTGGCGAGTTGAGTATACACTATGGTACTATGTGAAATGTACACAATTTCAGTAGGTTTCAAATCATGGAGTCCAACTTGATGTTGGAACCATAGATATTTGTTTTACATTTTTTGTAGGAACTCTCTTCGCCTCAATTATATAGAAATGTTTGTATTGGAAAATGTTAATGAAATGATTTCTATTGGTTTCAAGGACTAGATCTATGATATTTTCAGCTACTCCAAATATTTGGATGGTGTTTTCTCTACTACAATACCTATTCAATATCTTGATATCACTTGGAAACTCATGAAAAAGCCTACGAGGATTCTTATAAATAGGGATGAGTTGATTCTTGAGGGTATCAATAGATTTTATGTGAATGTTTCCAAGCACTCAATGAAAATGACATTATGATTATTTTAAGGATTTGGTTCATAACATTTTGACCCTTCGGATGTATTGGACGCAACTATGTATACAAGGATAAATTAATAGGAGAATAGTTATAAATGATCTCGAGTGTAATATGTAAGAATGAAAATATGGATTTCTAGTGCAAAACTCAATGCCAAGGCCCAACTAGGGAATGGCTAGGAATAGATGTAAATGCAATGAAAAAAGTTTGTTTTACTTAAAATCTTATGAGGCCCATTCTTGACCCCAAATTTCCCCTAATATTGGGTCATGTATGTAATGAAAGTCATGTTGACAAAAAGGATGATAGACTTACAATTTGCCATGATTTTTGACTTATAAATCCATGCCATTAAAATTGTTTGTTATGAAAAGGAAACGGACTAGTTTTCCTAGTTTCTTGGGCTTGGAAAAATTTGGGTTGTTGTTATACTATATGTGCTATTATGAATAGTTAAGAACATTATATTCCATATAGTTCATATGAATATACCAAAAAAGAATTATGTATTACATAGCGATGAGTTGAGTAAATCACTATGGAGTACATTAGAGAGTTGAGTATACTATGATTGCAATGTCCTTAAATTCTAAACCTTCTGCTCTCTTTTATTATAGTTTAAGGAGTACACTATTTGAGCATTATGTGAAAGTTTGTTTTATTGATAAGGAGTATATGCAGTGAATGGAATATCCTCACATTTAAATTGATTAATAATTGAAGGTGGCTTGATTGTCATTACGATTTTGATATCATTTCTTGGGTTATTGTTAGTATTGAAGTTGTATATATAAACACTGATGGTTGGTTTGGCTAAATAGAACCCCTATTGAGAAGACTAACTTGCAGATTGACATTAATGGGATAGGGTAAACATTGAAATCCCATAACGAAGACCAATGGATATGAATACTATGAGAATAATCTCATAATGATGAAACCTAGTCTCCATAAGAGATAAATCTATATCTATCCACAAAAAATTTGCCATGTAAAATCACACCATAACTATATGTTACAATATAGAACCACACTAATACTAGAAGTGTATTTACAAGGTAGAATACTATAAGACGACTTCTAAAAAATATCGAGGAAACCATGGAACAACGGAAAGGGCGACTTGAAAAGCAAATATATGAAATTATGATAAGTTAAAAATTTTACTACATTTTGGGGATTGTGGTGATATATTGACTATGTTGATTTCCATTGTGAGCCTATTCTAGTCCAATCCTAGTGGGATGAAATATATGAAAAGCTCCTCTTTCACAGGGGTGGACTTCACTTCAGGGAGAAGTTGAGCATCATGAACATGGAATGAAGGTATGGATTGCATGATGTTAGGGCCACACTAATGATAATGCAAAAAATGAATTGATGTAGCGGAAGAAAACCCTTTCAATTCCTTTATATGATTCAAGTTGTGGGAGAAACAATTTATTCATTTTTGTGGGACCACAAATTCATGGGACAACATATTCGTTCTAGTGATTCACACCCTTTCCAAACATAAATGAGATAATGTTGGAACTAAATATGATGATTTCCCTATTGAAGATGACAATTTCTCTATTTTAGGAATGATGACTAGGGTTTATATAACCTCCACAAGTGAAAATACTCTCTTGGAACCCTTATACGATTTCACTATGGAGTAAAACAATTTGTTTTCAAGATTTAGGGATAAGTACAGTTACTAATTTCATAGGCATAATCTCTTGCTCTACTCACCCTCCCTCTCCTGTACGCCACCTCCCTATGCTCAACCTCCCTCTTCACTTGGCAGGGGAAAATGTTACTCCCACTTGCTGAATGTCTATGGATGCAAATTTCTTGGCCGGTATGGTTGATCATGGGCAGAGTAATAGGGGATTGAGAGCGCATGAGGTAAGTGTTGTTAGTTTCAATTTTANATATAAATTTATTTTATTATATATATACATATTGAAAATTATTTTTTTATTTAAAAAGTAATAATTTGAAAATAAATTTTGAATTTAAAAAAATTAATGACAACATCAACGACGACGATGCCAATGGCATCAGTGGCGATGATAATAATCATCATCACCATCACGACCATCTTGATCATCATCATGATAATCATTGTATTCATCATCAAAATCATCATCATCATCAAGAACATCATCGTCATAATAAGCATCATCATTGTCATCGCAATATTAATAATAATAATCATCATCATAAACAACACCATCATCATCACCACGGTCAGTGGCGATGCTAATGATGTTGATAATGAAATCATCGTCATCATCATATTCATCATGACCATCATCATTCTTGTCATTGCGTCCATCATCATTGTCATGTAGATGATCATCGCCGTCATCGTCGTCATCATCATCATCATCATCATCATCACCATCACCATCATGATCATCGTCACCTGGGTCATCATCATGATAATAATTGTCATCAACATCAACATCATCATCATCAAGAAAATCATTGACATCATAAGCATCATCATTGTCATTGTCATCATGGTCATCAAATCTATCATCGTCGTCATAGAGATGATCATTATCATCGTCATAGAGATTATCATCATTAGATAGGTTGGATAAGGGTAATGGAAATATTTGTATGTGGTTTTCTTAGGTTTTGGTTTCTCCATTAAATCTCATATTTGATCTATCTATGCACTCTTAGGTCATGGTTTAAGGATGAAATATAGGGTATTAGGCCATAAAATTCATCTTTGGGGTTCATGGGGAATGTGTAAGGCTCCAAATCACCACCCATGTACCTCATATGGGATTGTTTCCTACAAGTGTGATTTAGTGTAAATTTCAAGGTTAACAAAAGTAATCATGATACTTAGGGCTCATTCTGTAGGTAGAGGTTGAAATCTAAGGTATTGATCCATAACATTTATCGCTAAGACTCATGGACAATGCATAGGGTATTTAACCACAATGCAAACCTTGCAAAGGGTATCTTTGGCCTATGTTTGGGAAATTTTGGTCATATTTACATTTGGAAGATTAAGGATGGATTTTTGGGTTCAATCCATGGTCTAAGGTTGAAATAGAGGGAATTATTCCACAAAATATTCCTTTAGGGATCATTATGTGTGGGGTGCTAAATATTGGCATAGTCCATGGAATATATATATCTTTGTCTTATGAGTGCAATATGGTGACCATTTCAAAGTTTGACACATGGAGGATGTTTATTAAATACCATGCCATGGTTCTTAGTTCCGAGGCCATTTTTAAACGCCATAATACAACATAGAAAACCATATGATCAACTTCATATAGGGCTCGTAGGCTATGTATGAGATATTGAACCAAAGCTTGGGTCATGTTTACAAAATATATAACATGTAATCAAAGATTATGGTAGATTATAATCTCTCAACATGCATAGATTTTTACTCCCTTGGTTGGATCCATCAAAATAATCCCTAACATATGACTTGTACACCACCAAAATATTAGGTGTTATGGAAGGCTCCTAAACACTAATTTTCTTCAAGTCCTGCTAAATATATTTAATGATATGAAAGAACTCCAAGAGAAAGAAATATTTTCCCCAAACATGATGGGAGGGCCTTATGTTCGTCTAAAGAAGGATATTTCATACAATTCACGTTCACTAGTGTGTTTCCCATCCAATTCTTTTGTAAATGGAAATTCCAACAAAATGCTTGTTGAATGGTCTCCTCACTCATCCTACATAAATAGTAGAATTATAGTCCTTATCGGTCCCCCTTTTAGAAAATTTCCCAAATTAAAATGTTACTACTAAAAGATGAACAAAAAAGAGCCTTTATTGCGCTGAGAGGCGCTCTACAGCCCAGAATGGGGGAGATCTTGTAACGTGATGTAACGTTAGTAACATTTGTAACATGTTGGCAAAAAATAACAGTGATAGTGAATGTTATGGGAGAGATCTTGTAACGTGATGTAACGTTAGTAACGTTTGTAACATGTCGGAAAAAAATAATAGTGATAGCGAATATTATGGGAGAGATTTTGTAACACAAAATAAAAAATAATATCACTTTCGTAACGTTATTTTTATTAATAAAAAATAAATTTTCTAATAGGCCAAAATAAATGTCGGCCACAAAAACATTCTAATATGGGGGAGATGTTGTAATCTTCCTACCTAACAAAACAATAAAAAAGTAAAAATTCAATTATTCGTAAAAAAATTATGTGGGTTAAAAAAAAAACACAAATTTGAATTATCCACAAAAAAATGTTGGCCTTGCACAATAATATCACTTTCGTAACGTTATTTTTATTAATAAAAAATAAATTTTCTAATAGGCCAAAATAAATGTCGCCCACAAAAACAATCTAATATGGGGGAGATGTTGTAATCTTCCTACCTAACAAAACAATAAAAAAGTAAAATTTTAATTATCCGTAAAAAAATTATGTGGGTAAAAAAAAACACAAAATTGAATTATCCGCAAAAAAAATGTTGGCCTTGCACATGGTTTTAAAACCATGTGCAAGGCATTCTAAACAACCCATGGTTTTATTGTACATGGTTTAGGAGTCTTTGCACATGGTTTTTAAACCATGTGCAAGGCCTCCTAAACAACCCATGGTTTAGGAGGGCCTTGCAAATGGTTTTAAGACCATGTGCAAGGCCTCCTAAACAACCCATGGTTTAGGAGGGCCTTGCAAATGGTTTTAAGACCATGTGCAAGGCCTCCTAAACAACCCATGATTGTAGGAGGGCCTTGCATATGGTTTTAAAACCATGTGTTGGGAAATGATGTAATGTTCATTCCTAACAAAATAAAAAATATTATATGTCGGCCATAAATAATATTAAATATTAATAATAATAAAATTATATGTGGACCTTAAATAAAAAGATGTGTCTTTTGGTTTGAATAAAATCAATGGATACCTAAGAAGAGGTTTGCACCTCGAGATATTTGATCCATCTCAACGCTTGATAGAGCCTGGTTTATATACATTTAAAATTTTGGAATGGATTCCACCTCTAATATTCATTGGTATATCCATCAAGAAACATGGCTTTGTTACCCATATTAGCAATGTCTTCACTCGATGTGTTCCAATACCAAACCAATCAATCATCTTCTTCTATTATATATATTTTTTCATAATACCTATTAATGTTTTATATTGAATAGCCTCCCCCCTCCTTAATCCTAAAACCCCTTGCTCTTTTCCATCCATGTTGTCATAATATATCTCTACCCAAAGATATAAAATTTACATGATGTATAATTCCCTATTGGCTTATCTTTTCTTTGATGCATTTAGAAAGAATGTGCTTGTTGTCACACATTATACAAGGGTAAAACCCTAGCTTAATTCCTTGACCATTTACTGACATCAAGCCATTCAATTCCCTATAATAGGGGAATCCAAAACTAGTGCCTTCCACATAATTGAAGCATTTGAATAAGATTTATTTCTCTTATGTATATATTCTTCTATGGATAGTGGATCCATTTATTTAGTTATGAACCAAGCAAACCATTAAAATAAGAATAATATTTATCCATGTTTATTTCCATTCATATATCTTCAAGATGGAATAAAATAGTTTATTTGATATAAATATCCTCCATAATGTAACCAACTCCAGATAAGAGTACACCATCATGAGTTTTAACTCCATCGAACTAGTATTTTCTTTTCTAAATTATACCCCTACAATATGTTGATTAAGCAACGTCTTTCCAATGACAATTCTATGCCATCGAAATTTTCTTAATGTCAATGGCATAACATTGTCATTGGTAAGATATCGCTTAATCGACATCTAGTATGTATATAATTTAAAAAAAATGTGACTTGTATATGGTACAATGGTTCAAGATATAGGTTAAAAAAGTCTTATCAGAGTTAAAGTTTAGATTTGTTAAATATGATAGGCCATCTTATATATATTATACACATTACAAGTTTTAGGATTTATATTAGTTGGTGTTTACAAGGTTACCGTTATTATGTTTTTTAGGTATTTTAGAGTTTACAAGTGAATTGTGAAGGTTATAATGGTGATTACATTACTTCATGGAAATATTTAAGGCCATAATGGGTATAGGGTTAAGGGTAAAAATAGGTCTGTGATGTAGTTCAGTATGTCTATGTTTTGGTTTTTAATCAAATACAAGGGTAGATGCCATAATCCTACTAAGATTCTAGTTGGCTACAATGGATATATTTTTACAAGGTTATAATTTTAGGGTATTATACCATAAACTTTATCTTTGGGGTTCACAGGGAATGTGTGAGGCTCCAAATAATCACCCATGTACTTCATAAGGGATTGTTTCCTACAAGTGTGATTTGGTGGAAATGTAAAGGTTGACAAAAGTAAGCATGATCCTTGGGGCTCATTCCATAGGTAGAGGTTTAAATCAAAGGTATTGAGCCATAACATTTGCTGTTAAGACTCATGGACAATGGATAGGGTATTTAACCACAATGAAAACCTTGCAAAGGGTATATTTGGCCTATGTTTGGGAAATTGTGGTCATATTTAGATTTTGAAGATCAAGGATGGATTTTTGGGTTCAAGCCATGGTGTAAGGTTGAAGTAGGGGGAATTACTCCAAATTTTTTCCTTCTAGGGGTCATTATCCATGTGTGGGTTGCTAATGATTGACATAGTCCATTGATATAGTATCTTGTCCATTGAGTGCAATATGGTGACCATTTCAAGGTTTGACACATGGAGGATGTTTACTAAAGACCATGTACTAATGTTTCTTAGTCCCTAGGCCATTGTCAACGGCCATACTACAAAATTAAAAACCATACGATCAATTTCATATGGGGATTATAGGACATGTATGATATCTTGAACCATAACTTGGGTCATGCATAGTGAATCTATAACATATAATCAAAGATGATTGGAGATTATAACCTCTCAACATGTATTAATTTTTATTTCCTTAGTTGGATCGATCAAGATCAAAATGAGAATCATTTTATCCCTTGTTCACTCATTCCATATTCATTATCCATTGGACTATCAACACCTTGATATCCTCATGCAATTGGAAGGGTGGAGAGCTTCTAACCTTCTTCAATTCATGTGATTGCTTCCCAAATACAAGAATAAGTTACTTTTAAATATAAACTTTAGGACCTTATATTTTGATGGCCATATTTGATTTACATAGTAGATCAATGGTGTTTGAGCCTTGACCACCAATGATTGTATCTTAAAATATAAATACAAAGGACATAAATAAGGACCTAAAATTTCATCACCTGTTTAGTGTATAATTTGAGCATACAAATTTACATACTAAGCAACATAGCAATATTGTGAAAGAGATTAGCCATCTAGAAATTCATGCAATAAGTGTGCTAACATTAGTAATTATTACACACACTAGGGGATAGGGTTTACACATTAGGGCTTATATTTCATGTACAAAACAAAAAAAAATGATTTGGCATTGCATGTAAAACAATAATAAGAGAAACCCATATAAATTCATAAGCATGCTCATGCATAAAAAAATCACCTTAAATTATTTTACAAAATTGATGAATTAAAGAATTATTATATGAAATAGAGTTAACAACAAATATTAAAGAATAATATTCCATGGGATTGATCCATTTGAATATACAATAACATATATTTCCATTTAATTTAATTATTCCATTCATAATTGTTAAGGAGAGACCCATTGAACAATATCTTTTACAATTCCATATCATATTGAACTTGAACTTCATCCAATTCAACATCTAAGTCACGAAGATCAGAATTTGTATCCAACCCTTTAGAATGATTGTAAGGATTGTCCAAAACAACATCTGCAACATCTAGTGCTAAGTCATCATATATATAGTCATCATCTTTGAGGTGTGAGTCAATGGTTATCTAGTCAACTTAATCCCCCCCTACATCTTCTTCTTCTTATTGTCCATTATCATCTTGATCTTTAGGAGAAGTATACTTTACGAACCATCCTCTTAGATCAAATCTAAAAATAAAAGACCAAATTACTTTACCTGGTACCTCTAAAAAAATACCTACTCACATTGACTTGGAAGTATGCAGGGCTCTGTATTTGGCTCATACATATTAGTATTAACCATGGTAAATCCATTTTCATGATCAATAATCGTCCTATCATCACCTTGCAACAACAATTTGTACCATCTCACCTTAAAGAGAACCACTTTGAAGGGTTTAAAGTCTTTATCCAATATGTCTTCCAAATATTGATAGTACCTCGATTCCGATGTGACCAGATGTCTATCACCCCTATGGGAAATATAAGTAACCTAGAAAATCACACTTATAACACTATCACATGATTTCCTCTGTCATCCAACTTTTTGGTGCGATATTTATTTTCCATTACACGACATAGCCTTATGTTGTTTAGCCTACATTCTCAACGTGTTATAAATGGAATGTCATGAATTGGTAAGTATATGTATAATATAATTTGTGAGAAAAAAACAATTAAGGGTTTTGAAATATAAAACCTAAAGTTAGATATTGCTTACATTTCTACTTTTTGCACCATATACTATATAAATTTCCTATTGGTCTAAATTTGTATCATGATCCAAATAATATTTTTAGATAAACTCTTCCACCCTATTCCATGATAAGGGACCGTAAACTTCTTCACATCATTATATCCATATATTCATCCAATCAAGATATTTCCAACATATAAATGAATTACATCGCACTTTATACTGCCTAGAACATTGACAAAAAAATATTTAGTTAAACAACCAAGCTACTAACCAATATACCAGAAGCATGTATGGATATATTAAATACAATACAAGATTTAACCTTTCACTTTTCTCCATCTACCTTTCCCCAACAACACCTCCCATTTAAATTTGTTGATTGAATTGAAATCCCAAAGGATTGACACATCCATATCACCCACTGTTTGGGGTAAGTACTCACTAAAATATACAATGGATTGATATTGCATGTGTATCCTTCAAACATTGAGCCTTTTTTACATGCTCTTTGTCTAACAAATCCCTTCGATTCTTTCAAGTTCCTCTCCACTAACTGTTGATGTAATTGTAACTTCGGAATGTATTCACTTGTATTTCTTATCTATTGTAACCCGATGTTTATTCTGGGATGTATTTAAGTCATTTCATACCCCGATGTTCCGATCGGGAAGTTTCTATAATGAGAAAGTCATGTCAAGTCATTGTCGGTAACCCTCATATTTGTAAAGGGTTAAAGTCCCCACAGTTGTGGGGCCCTTGGGTTATTAGACTATCCTAGTGAAGTATACCCTAGGTGAGTCATTGTAAGTCGGGGCAATAGTCCCCACCATTGTGTTACCCTCCTATTGGTCGGAGGAGGCAAAGTCCCCACAAGTGGTGGGGCACTAGAGTTATTATAAACTCATAGAGATGTAGGCTCTAGTAAGTAATTGGTAAGCTAGGACGACATGATTGAGTGCACTTCAAGTGAATGGAAGAATATAAATAGAGAGTGAGAGCCTCTCTATTTATCACTTGCAACACATCACTCACTCACTCAAGTGTGGTGCATTAGTGAGGAAGGAAATACTGGGACTAGACAAAAGAAGAAGACTACTGCTTTCGGGAGTGCATCTTGCTGTTTTCTGGTTTTACCATTTTGTGTTGATTCTATCTTTGAGGAAGTTGGGGGGTTTTCTCCTGTATGGTTTCCCCGAGGAAAACTCTTTTTGTTTCTTGTCTCTTGTGATGTGCTTATGCTTTATTGTTGTGCTTGTTATTCTCTTAGTGAAAAGATCCTAAGATCATAATGCTAGCTTATATGATGAAAAACTAACATGGTATCAGAGCTAACCTAAGAAGAAGACATTATGCAGCTATAGAAGCTAGGGCTTCTTACTTTTTGGGTCTCTCTCCACAATCTATCAGCAAAAGTATGCTAGGATGACTCTCCATTGAAGGGTGCATCTTTCTGTCGAAGCGGAATTTGATTCTGAGCATTTTCAGTTTTCGATGCGGAAATTAGGGCTTTCTACAGAAGAGGAATTTTTGAGTGAAACCAGCATAGGATTGTTCTCCTCATCAAAACCAAAGTTTAGAGACCTGTATCAAGAAATTTGGTTGGGTGAAACTCTGGGAAAGTCAAACCCTAGTTTGACCTCGAGCTAGGAAAAACTCTAAATACTAAAACGGATAAGTTTTGGTACAGTCTCTATATTCTGAGTTTGGAGAAGTATAAAAATCTGAAAATTACAGGGGCCGAAGATAAAATCCCGATGAACCACAAAGAATAATATGACGAATACAATGACATCATTGATATAGAACCTTCCAACCATGAAGAAGTAACCAAGAAGAAATGAAAGACCAGTTCAAGAAGAATGATGTCTAGGATGTAGTATCAATACATGAAGAGAAGTTTGTAGCTCCATCATGCAATAGATGGAAACATCGTGGGATACAAAGCAAGATTTGTAGCACAAGGCTTCTCACGAAAGGAAGGCCTAGACTACGAAGAGACATTTGCAGCCAGTAAGAGTTGAGACACACACATGATGAGATTGATGAAGATCTTAACCTTTGCTACAAGGTTGAAGATGCAAGTCCATACACTAGATAGTCACATAGAATATTAGTAGCATAGGAAGCTACTTGTCACTCCAGTACATAATGTTTTCAGTGCATAGAGCACAGAAGACAGAGGGAGTATGATGCTTCTCTTTAGAGGGAGTGACTACAGAAGATCTAAGGTTCAAATGATATGACAGGATGGATAGATTACTGATGACTCTAAGCTTTACTAAGAGTAAAGTGGATTCCAACCTTTGCTTCAAGGTTGAAGGCGGAAGACTAGTGATGCTCCTATTATATGTCGATGCACTATTTTCTAGGAATGAAGGTGTGGACAAGGGAAGTATGCAGTAGAGATCCTGAATAGGTTCAGGATGATGGACTGCATGACCACACCGATGGCATCAAAATTGAAGCTATTGAGTGGTGTTTCATTAGAGTCGGTTGATGCTATGATGTATCGTCAGATGATTGGGTCCTTGATGTACCTAAGACCAGATATTTGCTTTGCTGTGAACACATTGAGACATGTTCACCTGATGGTTGTAAAGCATGCAGGGGTACAGTTGATTATGGGCTCAAGTATGATGCAAATCAGAAGATTAACCTGGAGGGTTATGTTGATTCAGATTGGGCAGGCAGTGCCATCGACAGGAAGAGTACTTCAGAAGGTTGCTTCAGTATGGGATCAGGTGTGATCTCTTGGTTTAGCAGGAAGCAATCTTGTGTGGCACTGAGTACAGCTGAAGCAGAGTATGTCACAGCTTGTTCAGCTAGTTGTGAGGCAGTATGGCTACAGAAGCTACTGTCTGATATATTTGATCTCTAGTTGGATGCTACTTGTATACATTGTGACAACCAGAGTTGCATGAAGTTGTCAGAGAATCTAGTGTTCCATGACAAGTCGAAGCATATCGAGATCAAGTATCACTATATCAGGGATATGGTGTAGAGAGGAGCAGTGAAGCTCCAATATGTTGCGACGAAGGAACATATAGCTGATGTATTGACGTAGCCATTGGCTAGGCTGAAGTTCGAGTACTTCAGGGAGAAGCTTTGTGTTCTCCAGATCGAGGTTTCCTCCAAGAGAAAGTGATAAGACCCATAGCCATTCTGACATGGTGAGAGGATTGGTTCCTTCCATGGTCAGATGTAAGGGCTGAGCCATTCTGTCATGGTGAGAGGATTGGTTCCTTCCATGTCAGATATGAGTGCTGAGATCCATAGCCATTCTGACGAGTAGGTTAGATATAAGGGCTGAGCCATTCTATCATGGTGATAGGGTTGATCCCTTCCATGTCAGATATGAGTGCTGGCCATTCTGTCGAGAAGGACAGATGTAAGGGAAATTTCCATTCTACAAATGGAGGCACCTGGTCAGTTACCAGGATCACTCAGTGTAGGATTGAGTAGCCATTCTGATGTGATAGAGGGATGTGTTCCCGCTTGATCATATGTAAGGGCTGAACCATTCTGTTCATGGCTAAAGGATTTAGTTCCTTCCATGTCAGATGTGAGTGTTGGCCATTCTGACGAGCAGGTCGGATGTAAGGGCAACTGCCATTCTCTAGGAGAATGGAGGCGCCTGGTCAGTTACTAGGTAGCTCAGTTGAGGACTTGGGGCCATTCTGATATGACTGCTGGGATGTGTTCTCATAGGATCAGATGTGAGTGCAAGCCCTTCCATCACTGTGAGTAGGATGTGTTCCAACCTGGATGGATGTAAGTGCAGAGCCTTTTTGGAGCGACTGAGGGATGTGTTCCCATGTGCTTAGATATAAGTGCTGAAATCTCTCATCACTGTGAGTAGGATGTGTTCCGACCTGGATGAGAGTCTTTCATAATTGTGAGTAGGATGTGTTCCAACCTGGATGAAAGTGGGAAAATATTCCATCACTGTGAGTAGGATGTGTTCCGACCTGGATGAGAGTCTTTCATAATTGTGAGTAGGATGTGTTCCGACCTGGATGGGAGTCTTCCATCAGTGTGGTAGGATGTGTTCCCCTGGATGGTTGTGCCTTTCTGACGAGTAGGTCAAATGTAAGTGCTGATCCTTTTCACAGATGTTAGTGATGTGATGTCCTATCATGCTGGTGAATGTGAGTGCTGGGCCTTTCTGATGTGATTATAAGATTGGTTCTTATATGATCAGATGTGAGTGCTGGGCGTGCCTTTCTGACGAGTAGGTCAGATGTAAGTGCTGGGAAAAGACCTACATGATGGGTAGGCCTACAACCAACATGAAAAAGGGCTGGCTCTGTAGAACTTCCTGTGATGAGAAGAATCATGAGATAGCAGCAGTGATGATCCAGATCGAGTGATGATCCAGATCCTGTCTAGTGATGATGATCCAGATCGAGTGATGATCCAGATCCTATCTAGTGATGATCCAGATCCAGTCCAGTGATGATGATCCAGATCGAGAGATGATCCAGATCCAGTGATGATGTTCCATGATGATCTAGATCCAGTGATGATGTTCCATGATGATCCAGATCGAGAGATGATCCAGATCCAATGAAGATGACTTACAGATGAAGATGACTTGAAGATGAAGATGACTTTGAAGATGATGATGACCTAGATGATACAGAGAAGAAGACTTGTGCTGATAAATTGTATCAAGAGAATACCTTCCTAGTTAAGAGGGAGTGTTGATGTAATTGTAACTTTGGAATGTATTCACTTGTATTTCTTATCTATTGTAACCCGATGTTTATTCCGAGATGTATTTGAGTCATGTCATGCCCCGATGTTTCGATCGGGAAGTTTCTACAATGAGAAAGTCATGTCAAGTCATTGTGGGTAACCCTCCTATTTGTAAAGGGTTAAAGTCCCCACAGTTGTGGGGCCCTTGGGTTATTAGACTATCCTAGTGAAGTCGACCCTAGGTGAGTCATTGTAAGTCGGGGCAATAGTCCCCACCATTGTGTTACCCTCCTATTGGTCGGAGGAGGAAAAGTCCCCACAAGTGGTGGGGCACTAGAGTTATTATACACTCATAGAGATGTAGGCTCTAGTAAGTAATTGGTAAGCTAGGCCGACATGATTGAGTGCACTTCAAGTGAATGGAAGAATATAAATAGAGAGTGAGAGCCTCTCTATTTATCACTTGCAACACATCACTCACTCACTCAAGTGTGGCACATTAGTGAGGAAGGAAATACTGGGACTAGACAGAAGAAGAAGATTACTGCTGTCGGGAGTGCATCTTGTTGTTTTCTGGTTTTACCATTTTGTGCTGGATTCTATCTTTGAGGAAGTTGCGGGGTTTTCTCCTTTATGGTTTCCCTGAGGAAAACTCTTTGTGTCTCTTGTCTCTTGTGATGTGCTTATGATTTAATGCTGTGCTTGTTATTCTCTCAGTGAAAATATCCTAAGATCATAATGCTAGCTTATATGATGAAAAACTAACACTAACCACACGGATCTTGTGTGTATGGGTCCTGTTGCTGTTGCAATTGCTTCCCCAATTTTTTTTTACATTTTAGGGCCCCTCCTATGTTTTTATTTTAAAAGCACACTTACACCTGTTTCCCAACTTAGATAAGCCCTCCTTGCATACCTAGTATTTCCTAGAAGCTTGAGCAGAAGAATTTTCCTAAGCCTGAAGTGTCAATTTGGTAAAAATCCTTCGGCACGACCTTGGAAACACGCCTTATATGAAAAAATCCGCTTTCGATTTCATATCAACGACCAAGGACGAATCCAAAAAAATCATCAGTCCAGGAAAAAGGCGGAAGCGAAAAAATAAAGTTTAACTTCTGAAAGTTGACATCCCTCTTTCTGCAATCCGCGGAAGCGGAAAACAGGAGCGAAAAAGTGGAAGCGGAAATATAAAAGTTTATTTTTAGAAAAAGTTAACAACCCGCTTTCCGATTTCTGCAATCCGCGGAAGTAGAAAAGCGGAAAGAAAAAAGATTAAGTTTAACTTCGAAAAGTTGGAGAACCCAATTTTCGCTTTCCTCTTTCCGCAATCCGCGGATTGGAAAGCGAAAAGCGGAAAGATTAAGTTTAACTTCAAAAAAATTGGAGTACTGCTTTCAGAAATCCGAAGTTCGTGATTCGCTTTGATTTCAGATCGACGGTATAGAAGGCTTCCTTGAAGATCAATGCCACGGAAAAGAAGCAGATAGCGGAAATCGGAAATAAGGAAATCTGATTGCGAAAATTTAGAGTTCTACTTTCCAACAGCCGTAAGATCGACGGTTTAGAGAGTTTCCACATAGATCAACGATCCAGAAAGATCTCGCAGCAAAAGGTGGAATCAAAAGGGTGAAAAGCAGAAAAGGCAGATTTTCGATCATGAAAAGCTGGAAGTCTGCTTTTCGACACCTGCAACTCATAACTTGATTTCAAATCGATGGCTGAGAATCACTCTGAAATAGATCAATGGTCCAGAAAAGGGCAGAAGCGAAAATAGAAAAATGGAAGTTAATCTCAAACAAAGTTGACATCCCGCTTTTTTATTTCTGCTTTCTGCTATTTCACGGAAAGGAGATGTTGGGAACGCATGATCTAACAGATCAAATTAAACCCAATCCATCTTTTGAGATGATCTGAGCCGTTCAATCTCTGTTTTGTTTTTTACTATGAACCATTGGGGAAACTAAGAAATCTTTCTCTCGAAGCTTAAATTTAGTCAAATTGCTTATCATTAAACTTACAATTGGAAAATTATTGTTGTTTCCGGATCAGATATATCTCTCATTATGTCTTCTTTATGTATCGTAGTTTTTATTGCTCACCAAGTTCGAATACGGGAAGCATGAAACATATGCAATAGCAGAGGATTAATCACCAAGAGATAGCACATGTGGAGGTGCAACAACGTGACTGGTGCTTGAGCCAATCGAATATGATGCAATTGCTTGAGAAGTTAACGTATAGGCCGTGTGTATTTCTAGTAGGGCAAGGCCCGTATAATTTTTTTTTAATAAAAGCGTTGGATTTCTCCCAGGTTAAATGAATAAGAAGCTTGGGAATCTCTAGGGTTAGGGAATAAGAAAGGTCATAGTATGACGGATAGAAGGAGTATAAAATAGGGGTGCAAAGCATCATAGAGAGGACTTTTGTCTAGTGAAAAAATGTTGGACTATTTTGTAAAAGATCCAACTCTTTGCTAATAAGAAGGATCAATTTGTTGGAACAAAGGGCTGCACAGAGATTTAATCGGAATGTGTGGAATGCATCCTATAGAACTATTTCTTCTTGCTTCTGTGCATCATATAGTGAGATTGTTCTAACTTCCTGGAACTAATTCTTCGGTTATGAATGGTCTGTTTTTTGTATAAAGGTATGTGTAATGAAAGGGTAATAAATGGTTTAATTATATCAGATCTATCCTTGGTATTATTTTTGCTGTGAATGTGATTATTGTGTTGGAACAACTATCTGTTAGACTTATATGAACATTTTCAGTATATTACTCTAAACTCTAAATTTGCTTGGTGCAGGGATAGAATAAATTATTTTTAGATTTAGATTTAAAGAAGTGATTGAGGTTCTTGTTCACCAGTCACCTGCATTTATCTTAGGCATCTGCATTTCATTCATTTAAACAAAAAATTACATAAACGACAGATAGGGCCGCAACCAGTAAAATATTTAAACAACTTAATCCACAGTATTCGTCCGTAAACCATATGGACTCCCCACACCAAAAGGTGGATGATATAATTGGGATTGTTTACTGGGGAGAATCCCTACTGTCGGTACCTGGGATTTTTCCAGGAATCAACAGATTTGGTGCTAGAAGGAGGGCCGCCAGTGCATGGTTGGTAGAGGAAATATGTTTTTTCAGAGAAGATTACACTATAACAACATCTAAAAAGACTTTCCTTGAAGATTCTATTCATGAATTCAAATAACAAGAAAATATAGGTTATGGGGAAAAATAATCAGAACATTTGTATGCTGTCCCATTTGAGGAAGTAGACCAGTTTAGGAGACATACAAGATCCTACATTAAGAAACTTGGGGGGTTAAAAGTTATTCCTGCGTTACCTAGAAGGAAAGCTTCTAGGAAAATATCCTCATACACTAAGAATTCAATTTTTTGTGGAAAATTTGGAATAACTGGTAGATCTATCCATCCAAGCAATTGTTCAGCCTCATGATCAATTGGGTCCAGAATCCCCTATAGCTTCAACATTCAGTCAATCTCCACCACAGTCTCCACCTTGAATTATGGCTGGAAATGTTAATCAACCCGCATGGAGAGTAAGAACGCCACTCAATGTGGTTGCTCCATTGCATGATTTACCTAAGCACCCAGAAAGAGTATTACCAAAATTTGATCCTAGAAAGGGTGTTTCTGTTGAAGATCACTTAGAAGGTTTTTATTTGGATTTGAATCTTTTAAATGTTGGATATGAAGATGTTGTTTGCAGGATTTTTCCATATACTTTTGAACCTAAAGCATATTCATGGTACTTTAGTTTGAAAGCTAATTCAATAGTAAATTGGGATGGTTTTGAAAAGGCATTCTTAGGTAAATTCGACAACTAGAAAAATGTAGCCACTCTCATGAAAGAATTACTGTCTATGAGGATGGAAAAGAAAGAAAAGGTCCAAGAATTTAATCAGAGATTCACCACTTTATTGAATAGCTTCAGTGCTACAACAAAACTCGCTGATGAGTCTCTAGTAGAATATTATACTACAATACTTTATCCACCAATAGCAATGTTTGTAAAAAGGGCTGGTAAAGTTACATTGGTAGAAAACTATGAAGAATCCCATAAAGTAGAGGCAGATCTGGATAGTATCGCAAGGAATACTCTAGAATCTGAGTTCAAACATACCACTTGAAAAAGGCCTTTGATGTAAACTAAGCCCAAAGAAGAACACTCTCAGATGAGCTAGAAAATGTGGTGAAAATGGTACAAAAATTGTCAAACAAAATAGTAGACTTGGAAAAGGATAAGGGAGCTAGTTCTTATAGAAAGCCATTCAACCCTTATTACAAAAAAAAGGAAGAGAGTGGACATCCCCAACCACCTATACATAATTATGTTGTTTTAAATTTTAATGAAGTAGGCATGGATCATTTCTGTAGTTTTCACCAAGAACATCATTATGAAAAAAACTGTCCACAGTGGATAAATTCAATGACTCTCGTTATGAATCAATTGTTAGATGCGCAACTGGGAGATCCTGAAGAAGAGGAATTTGAAACTAATGAGCCAACAAACAAACGAAGAAACCACTATGGTATTATGGGACTGGACACCTACTTTGGGGCTAAGTGAAGATGAACATACTGAGCAAATTCAAGTGTCATCATTTAATTTTACGATTAGAAGTAAAGGGCCGGTAGTGGATGAAAGTTTAGTACTGCCTAAAATAAAGAAGATGAAAGAAAACATGAAGAAAATTCTCAGTACTACTCAAACAACACCTAAGCCTTATCTGGTAAATATAAAAGAGACAATCCCAGCAGTTGACAAACCAATGAAGATAGTGATAAATAAATCCGAAGGTACTAGAAAAGGCTTGGTAGAACATGACATGGGGTATGATATAGTAGAAGACATTAAGAAAACAAAAGAAAATATCTCTCTATTCTAACTATGTAATCTGCCTCAACAAAGGAGGAAACTTATGGAAGCTTTTGATCCACAAACTAATAGTATCCCAGAAGCTATCGAATCTGATACTGAAAATAATGAAGAAAGCATTGGAGGAAAATCTAAATCTCGAACTTTTCCATTTATGTTGTCATTTGAAATTTTTAATCATAATGTGCATAATTGTTTGGTAGATTCTGGATCTTTGTCAAATGTCATGCCACTTTCAATATGTAAAAAGATTAATGGTCAACCCACACCATCTCCATCTCAGATAATTCAGCTAGATAGATTTGTTGTTAAAGTCATAGGGGAAATGAAAGTGTGTTGATTTGATTATCTGCAGACCCTAGAGTTTGTCAATTCATAGATATCATGGTGGTTGATATACCAGAAGCCTATGGGTTAATATAGAGCAGGGATTGGTCAATGAAACTTAATGGATATTTTGCGACTGATTTGTCTCACATGTGGCTGCCATACCAAAATGTTCAAAATCAAATTAAGATACCGAGAGAACCACACATGAAACATAATGTGACTCACTTGGAAGGAAAGAACGAACCTGTGAATTTATCATCACCAGTTTTGGGAAATTACTTTTTGGAGCTTGAACCAGGAAATTATCAAGCCAAACAAGTTAGCCAGGAATCAGATATGCAGTCCGATCTCCTTCGATTTTCACGGACTGATGATATTGATTGTAATATAGTAGACTTAGTTACTAATGTAGGAGATGCTACTGACTCTATATATTTAGAAGATAGATTTTGGGTTTTGTACTTTGATGGTTGTAAAACACAAGAGGGATCAAGGGCTGGTTGTGTCCTTGTTGATCCTGAAAAGAATACATATTTCCTCTCTTGTAGACTAGATTTTGAATGCACAAATAATACTGCTGAGTACGAAGCTCTAGTGCAAGGTCTAAAGAAAGCCATTGGGTTAGAAGTAAAAAAATTGAAAATTTTTGGTGATTCTGAGATAGTTCTTAGATAAGTAAGAAAAACGATTCATTGTTTATCTTCACATCTTAAAGGATACCAGTCTGAGGTATGGAATTTGATTATGCACTTCAATGCTTTCAATATAAATGCAGTACCTAGATTGCAAAACGCTACAAATGATTTATTAGCTACTTCTACATCTAGATTAGTACCAACTAATAACAAGTGTTCTATTGAATTCATTTTCAGGCCATCAGTACTTGACAATGTTACAAATCTGAGGGTATTCGGTGACGTTGATAAGATTATCAATTTTTTGACGAATGGAGAATCTTTTAAAGAATCAATAATTGATGAAGAAGATCATTTGTCAAGTTTACAAAATGAAGATACAGTTAAGGGAAACTTCATGCCTAAAGCGGTAAGAACCCTTGAAGGGATGTTTGATTTGCGGAGTAAATTTTGGAAATCAGCCAATGTGAAGACGGATAGTTCATCAATGCAATATGAGCTGGTAAATCTGGGATCAAAAGCCAAACCCAAATATGTCAATCTGGGAAAATTTTGCTCGCCTGGAGAAAGATGTAAGTTTATCCAGTTGTTTCAACAATATAAAGACATATTCGCCTGGACGTATGAAGATATGAAGACTTATGACACTTGCATCATCCAACATGTGATTCCCATCAAAACATTAGAAAAACCGTTTTAGAAATAACTTAGAAAGATGCACCCGAAGTTAGAACCTCTGATCCAAAACAAAGTAAAGAAGTTACTAGACGCAAATATCATCTTCAAGGTTCGACATTCTGAATGGGTGGCCAATCTAGTCCGGTGAGAAAAAAGTCCGGAGAAATAAGCCTGTGTGTTGAATTCGGGAACTTAAACAGAGCATCAGATAAAGATAACTATCCGGTTCCACCAATGAAACATATTTCACAAATGGTTTCAGGCTTAGAAATGTTCTCCCTATTAGATGGATTTTCAGGTTATAATAAAGTATTAGTGGCCGAACAAGACCAATTAAAGATAATATTTTGTACAATGTGGGGAACATTAACTTATAGAAGAATGCCTTTTGGCCTCATGAATGTCAGAGCAACATTTCAGAGGGCTACGGACATTGCATTCAGATTTTTAAGTGGCCATTGTGTAGTAGTGTACTTAGATGATGTAACAGTTTTCTCCAAGAGAAGAGAAGACCATGTTTTTCACTTGAAACAAATTTTTGACCACTGTAGAAAATATGGTATATCTATGAACTGAAAGAAGAGCATATTCACAGTTCTTGAAGGAAAATTGTTGGGACACATCATCTCAAAGAATGGAATCTCAATAGATCTGGAGAGGGTTGAGGCTATAACTTAGATTCCCATGCCCCATAATAATAAATCTATGCAATCATTTATGCGCACAATAAATTTTGTTCGGAGGTTTGTCCTTGATTTTGCTCAAAGTGTGAAACCTCTGCAGCAAATAGTGAAGCAAAGTGTACAGATCAAGTGGACTAACATTAAGAAAGCTTCCTTTAAAGATATCAAAATAGAAATAGCTCATGCACCTTCTTTGAGGAGTCCAGACTTTGAAAAGGACTTTATTTTATATACCTTTGCTTCAGATAACTCTCTCACAACAGTGCTTACGCAGAAAGGAGAATTGGGAGATGAATACACAATATCATTCATGAGCACTAGATTACAAGGGGATGAATTGAATTACCCAGCCATGGACAAACACGCATATGCAGTTTTCAAGGAAGCAAAACAATTCAGACCCTATATTTTAAAAAATAGAACAAAAGTTGGAGTTCCTCACCCAGCTGTTAGGTCTCTTTTTGTGCAGAAGGAATTGGGTGAGTGAAAAGGGAACTGGGTGAATTCCCTACAGGAGTGTGACCTAGAATACAAACCAACTACCATCATCAAAGGTCAAGGGTTATGCAAGTTGCTAGCAGAAATTCACACTGATAAAGATTCTGATTGGGAGAATGAAGTTGGATTGAACTTGATTGATGTATGTCCTATTTTTATTGCTCCTGAATCTTGGTACATAGATATGGTGTACTATCTTCGATAAGGATATCTACCGAAGCATTGGAATTCCAAGAAGAGAAGGGCGCTTCGTTTGAAGTCAGCCTCCTATCAAATAAGGAATGGAGTGCTTTAAAAAAAAAATTATGATGGAGTTTTTATCAGATGTCTGGAGAGAGAGGATGCCTCTAAAATAGTCAAAGAATTGCATGATGGACCAGCGGGAAGACATTATTCTTGGGATACCACAGCTCATAAGATACTTAGAGTTGGATATTACTAGCCAACGTTGTTTAAAGATTCCCATGCCTATGCAAGAAAATGTGATGTAAGTCAGAGAAATGGTGGCAGATTGTCAAAAGCGGTGGGACCGCTACATCCTGTTACTATTTCAGAGACATTCAAATAGTGGGGCATACATGTTATTGGGGAAATCAATATGAATTCTTCATTACAACATCGTTATATCCTTATGGCTACAGATAATTTCACACGATGGGTTGAAGTGATTCCATTACGCAAAGTGAATGAGGATGCGATCATTAACTTCCTCCAAGAGAATATTATGACCAGGTTTGGAGTTACAATTTCCCTTGTTTTGACAATGCATCTTATTTATCATATGTTAAAATAACCGAGTTTGCTTACGAAATGGCAATTAAGTTACATTAATCAGAAAATTATTATCCTCAGGTAAATGGTTTAGCAGAATCAACAAATAAGAACCTTATCTGAATTTTGAAGAAAACCGTTATTGAAAATCAGCGAATTTGGCACTCAGCCCTTCCAAATTCACTGTAGGAAGATAGGGTCACCCCAAAGAATTCATTAGGACTGTCTCCCTATACTCTGGTATATGGAAAAGAAGTTATTTTTCCCCCAAACATTCTGCTCCCATCTTCGTAGTTAGCTCAAGCCTCAAGGGGTTCCAGTAGCGAAGTTTTACAAGCACAAATTAACACTTTGTTAAAACTGGAGGAATTACGGAAAAAGGATAAGGATAATTTCAAACAATATCAAGTTATCATCAAAAGATGGTTCGACAAAAGAAAATATGGTACAAAAAACTTTGATGTAGGAGACCTAGTTTTGAAATTGGATAATCCGCAAGCAGAAAAGGGCAAACAGTGACAAAGTTCCAACATTTATGGATTGGCTCTTATCTAATCGTTGAAAAGTTAGGCCTTGCAACTTACGAATTGCAGAATTTACAAGGACAAGAAGGAAGTTGTCCTGTAAATGGCCTTTGTATCAAACATTTCTTCACTTAAGTTGTAGGAACACTTTGTAGATATTTACAACTCTTTTTTTCTTGATTCTTTTAGTTTGTTTATTTTCCTGTTCATGTCACCTTATTTCATAGCCTTAGTTTGTTTTCTTTTAATAAACCGACTCAATTTTTGGTGCTTGGAAGTATAGGCATCTTATTAAACTCAAAGTCTTTGGATGTTAGGAACTGCTTATGGCAAAAAAGAAAATGGTAAAGCTCGATCATGATGAGATTCTTTAATTGTTGACAGACGATGGAAAGGTAAGTTAATATTTAATCCCACATTTGAATCATTATAAACCCTGTGAAATAACCAAGACTCATGAGGTCTGGAGTACTATCTTGGGGTTTCATCCATTCTCACATTAATACCTGTCTCAGGAAGCATATCATGATGGACCCATGGAAATGAAGCAAGTTTGACGGATGTATGGTATTCAAAATGATCCCATTGCTACAAATCAAATAGGCAAAAAGGATTAGATTGAAAAGTCAATTTTATGAAATATTCAGTCTTCAATTAAAAGAAATGATGCTGAAGAAATAAATCATCAAACCAAAAGGGTTGTCAAAACAAAAAATATTAGCAAGGTTATTCTCCGTCTGTGAGCATGATGAGCAAACAAATTGGTCACTCACACAAAAGTAAATTGTGGATGGAAGAACTCGTACCAAATTCTCAAAGTAAAAGAAGCAATCAAGGAAGACTCAGAAGACATTTTCAGTCATAAAGAAAGCATCAAAAGAATGCTTATAGCATGGGAATGAGGAACAAATGCATACATCTGTCTTACTCTGTTACGATCCTGTGGATTCATATCTTGTGGCAAATTAAAGACATGGGGTAAAATGAACTTTATACTCTGGCCCTAGAAGAGTTATCAAGACACTGAAATCTTGTTTACCTTACTCCAAAAGGAATGGTATCAAACATGATGCTTGAAATTTGCATCCCTAAATAAATCTGGTTTAAAGAAGTCTCAGGAAATACATTTAAGTAATCACTGAACATTCACAATACAGTACCATATGGAAATCTTGTTGCTCAAAGAAGGTTTTTTCAGAGATCCGTGTTCACCAGCTAGTCGCCAGTTGTTATTGCTGCAACTGCTTCCCCAATTTTTTTTTTACATTTTAGGGCCCCTCCTATTTTTTATTTTAAAAGCACAGTTACACCTATTTCCCAACTCAAATAAGCCCTCCTTGCATACCTAGTATTTCCTAGAAGCTTGAGCAAAATAATTTTCCTAAGCATGAAGTGTCAATTTGGTAAAAATCCTTAGGTGCGACCTTGGAGACATGTCTTATATGAAAAAATCCGCTTTCAATTTCATATCAATGACCAAGGACGAATCTGAAAAAATCAACGATCCAGGAAAAGGGTGGAAGTAGAAAAATAAAGTTTAACTTTTGAAAGTTGACATCCCGCTTTCCGATTTCCACTTTCAGCAATCTGCGGAAGCAGAAAAGCGGAAGTAGAAAGATCAAAGTTTATTTTTGGAAAAAGTTGACATCCCTCTTTCTGCTTTCCATAATCTGCGGAAGCAGAAAAGCAGAAAGCAGAAAGATTAAGTTTAACTTCGAAAAGTTGGCAAACTTGATTTTTGATTTCCGCGGATTACGGAAAGAGGAAAGCGGAAATATTAAGTTTAAATACTAAAAAGTTGGAGTCTCGCTTTCCGAAATATGAAGTCCGTGATCTGCTTTGATTTCAGATCAACGGTCTAGAAGGCTTCCATGAAGATCAACGCCATGGAAAAGAAGCAGAAAGCGGAAAGCGAAAATAAGGAAATATGGTTGCGAAAAGTTAGAGTTCTGCTTTCCACAGCCATAAGATCGATGGTTCAGAGAGTTTCCACATGGATCAATGGTCCAGAAAGATCCAACAACAAAAGGAGGAATCAGAAGGGAAGAAAGCGAAAAAGGCATATTTTCAGTCATGAAAAGATGGAAGTCCGCTTTCTGAGATCTGCAACCCGTAACTTGATTTCAGATCAACTACTGAGAATCGCTCTGAAATAGATCAATGGTCCAGAAAAGGGCAGAAGCAACAAAGAGGAAACAGAAAAATGGAAGTTAATCTTGAAGAAAGTTGACATCCTGCTTTTTTATTTCCGCTTTCCACTATTTTACGGAAAGGATTTGTTGGGGCCTCATGGTCTAATGGATCAAATCAAACCTGATCCATATTTTGAGATGATCTGAGCCATTCAATCTTTGTTTTGTTTTTTACTGTGAACCATTGGGGAAACTGAGAAATCTTTCTCTCGAAGCTTAAATTTAGTCAAATTTCTTATCATTAAACTTACAATTGGAAAATTATTGTTGTTTCCAGATCAGATATATCTCTCATTATGTCTTATTTATGTAACACAGGTATTATTGCTCACTAAGTTCGAATACGGGAAGCATGAAATAGACGCAGAAGCATAGGATTAATCACCAAGAGATAGCACACATGGAGGTGCAACAACGTGACTGGTGCTTGAGCCAACCAAATACGATGTATTTCCAGTAGGGAAAGGCCCGTTAATTTTTTTTTATGAAACCATTGGATTTCTCCCAGGTTAAGCAAATAAGAATCTTGGGAATCTCTAGGGTTAGGGTAGATGAAAGGTCACAGCGTGACATATAGAAGGAGTAATAAATAGGGGTGCAAAGCACCATAGAGAGGACTTTTGGCTAGTGAAAAAATGCTGGACTATTTTTTAAAAGAGCTAACTCTTTGCTAATAAGAAAGATCATTTTGCTGGAACAAAGGGCCGCATAGAGATTTACTTAGAATGTGTGGAATGCATCTTGTAGAAATTTTTCTTCTTGCTTCTGTACATCATACAATGAGATTTTTCTAGCTTCCTGGAACTAATTCTTTGGTTATGAATGATCTGCTGTATGTATAAATGTATGTGTAATGAAAGGGTAATAAATGGTTTAATTATATCAGAGCTATCTTTGGTATTCTATCTGCTGTGAATATGATTATTGTGTTGGAACAACTATCTATTAGACTTATATGAACATTTTTAGTATATTACTCTGAACTCTAAATTTGATCCCTGCAGGGATATAATAGATTAGTTTAGATTTATATTTAAATAAGTGATTAAGGTTCTTGTTCATCAGTCATCTGCATTTAGCTTAGGCATCTGCATTTCATTCATTTAAACAAAAAATTACATAAATGGTGGACCGGGCCGCAACTGGTAAAAGATTTAAACAACTTAATCTATGGTGGATGGATTGTAAACTAGACGGATTCCCCACACAAAACGGTGGGCGATCTAATTGGGATTGTTTACTAGGGAGAATCCCTATTGTCGGTACCTGGTATTTTTCTAGGCATCAACAGGTCCACATATTCTAATCTCTTCCATCGGGTGTATGAAGTAGTGTTCATGTGCATTGAAAAATGTTGGAGGCAGATACTTAATTTGCATCTCACACATTAGTTGGGAAATTTCTCTTTTCCAATACTTGATATCTTCTTTATGTATCTCTTTAGGTGACAACTACCTACAAGTGAAAATAAATTTGATGTGTCAACATTGATTTAAATCAACATAGATCCATCCTAAAAGTGAATCTATTAAGCACCGATTTCTCGAGGTGTTATTTTTTAATGACATTTTATTTGGATTTACATTTTTATTTTATGAGCAAATATGGATTTTTAAATTATTTTTTATTTGGTTTTCTTTTTTATTTTATTTTATGATTGATATAAAAAAAATTAAATACTTTTTTTTAATTTTTGGTACCTAACATGAGTTCATTACGTGTAACACTACACATCTCCCCCATACTGGGTTGTAAGCACCTCGCTACTCTTAGTGGACATAATGTGAGTTCGTTACATGTAATGTTGCACATCTCCCCTATAATGGGTTGTAAGCACCTCGTTACTCTTAGTACACATAATTTTAGTTAGTTACGTTACATTATGTTACACATCTCCCCCATACTGGGATGTAGAGCACCTCACTACGCTCAGTGCAACAAGGCAATCAAAGAAAGTATTGACTATACAATCAACAATTCAACTATAACTTTATGAATGCCTCGTGTACTTTTTGAGATCATAAATAACCTTATTTATGTTGTTGTCAAAGCTATTAGGTAGAGATAGAGGTAGAACACACTGCAACAAGGACATAACATATATTACTAATAGATAAGGTATATATCATTACATATAACTGGAATAAGGATCAACACTAATTACTAAAATATAATTTATATATCATAAAAATAATCAAAGTTGCAAAATGTCAAACCTTGATAAATGTATGCTAGTCATGAGCTTTATCCTGTCCAAAATCGCCTTGCTTTGTTAATATATTACTTATGTTGGAAGCAAAACTAGTGGGAAATTGTATCTTTTGTACAACCTCTTTTACAATAATGCTCTCTTGCTCTATTAATAACCATGGAAGATTGGTGGAATTTCCACTACTATAGCAATGATTAAAATGTTGCAACGAGTTGGATTCCTGAATGTCACTTATAATTTTTGCAAAATTTTCATTGTTAATCCTCCCATGTATAATTTTCCACAGGAACTCTATGATATTCTTTCCAATATGCATTGTGTCAAACAAATGAGATTCTTGTAGGTTCTCATAGTGTGGTAACCGACTGAATTGGGTAGAGTGTCATTTTAAACCCCATGGAAGCTGACCGTGATGATCTTTGAGAAGTATCAAGGAAAGATTATTATTTTTTATTAGTCATGGTAATTATGGAAATATAAAAATAGCCCAAACGGGTGTGGCTCATTGGCGTCACTTGATATAAAGTCACTTGTTTTAAAGGAGGTCACGCGATCAAATACCACATGGGTTTACTTGTTTCCTATGTCTTGCAGGAAGGTGTGGGGCACTTAGGGGTATAGTGGTAGTAGGAATGGATCCCTGGACCCCGTGTCACGCGAGTATCAACCCAGCCCCAATTGTCGATTCCCCTAGTAAAAAAAAAGTATGGAAATATAATAAAAAAATACAAGCGACAAAGAACAAAGTACTAACTACAAACAAATACTGCTTACCATAGATATTCTGAAATTCCTTTTTTTTTTTTGTTCCGTAGTTGAGGTGTCATTCTTTGTGGCTTTTTTCCACTCTCTTCCTTCCCATTTAAGTCATTTTTTTTAGTAATCTGATACCTATGGTCCTTATGGAGAAAATTCCTAAACTCATTGTACACCTCCTTTCCTAAACTTCTCGAATGTCTAGATATTGTAGTGAATATTATTAAACTCTTAGCTTAATTCCTTAACTCCTATTGAAAATTGTTAAAATTGATAGAATTAATTAATGTTTCATGTTTACTATAAACTGTTAAATGATAAATTGTTAAGTAAGAATTAGTTCGTAAGGATCTTGGAGTGGCCCGTACACATGGTATTATAACCATGGTTCCAAATTTGGAACCATAAGGCCTACGTCAAACTACTGAAGAAAAAAACCTAAATTTACATAGAGCAGTATTGAAATTTTGATTGGAGGGATATGGAGGAGAATCCATTCCTCTTGGATAAACCCATTTCTGCAACCCTAACATTGATGGAAACCCTTACTACATGCTATAAGAATTGAACATTAAGGTTAGAAAAGGAATTTAATGTGAATCCAGGTTTATAAGAAATCCTATATATATGAGTAATATTGATAGTGCAAAAGAGGTAATTATAGCTCACGAAAAGAGAAGTTTTATATGAAATCTTAGCATGCCAAGACATAAATGGATATTTGCAACAATAATTTTAAAATTCAGCTTATTACCAAAAAAACACAAAGAGGTAAATTCCAAACTTAATCTCCCAAAATAATATTCTTTATCTAGAAAGAAAATGTGAAACCAATCACAAAGTACCCAATGAATTTCAAGCGATTTGATAATTTGAAATAATGTCACCAACAACAAATTTCCAAACATGAGAACCATCCTTTGTCTAAGACTAGCTACCATAAATCAATATTATAAGACTTTCGCTCAAAGGAAATCTTAAAATCAATATCCATTTGCAAAAGTTAGGAACAAAAACAATCATAATAATTTTTCAAAAGGAATGAACAAAAACAATCATAATATTTTTTCAAAAGGAATGAGCAGTTTGCAAATACTTCATTATAAATTATAATATATCACTCGGAAACAAACTTTGAAATATATTTCGAAGTGAGGAATTAAAAAGAATCAAGTACAAATTTGATGTGTTATGTGACCGGGTAGAATTTCCAACTAGATTGCACAAAATTATCTTGGGGCACTGCTCCTAACATCCCAAAGCAAACCCTAACCAACGCATGGACCGGATGACTAATACAGAAGACTTCTAGCAGCTAATTAAAAATCACAATAGAATCCAATTATTGAACTAATGCTATGTGGAGACGTGAGTTACATACTCTTTCACACAAAATAAAAGCCTCCTAGGGAACCTAAAAACGAATGGATTTTACAACAAACTTAATGACCAATATGGATCCTTTTGAAAATGAAATAATGCTGATAGCTTTATTCTACACTTTCGGAATTTTAGTTGCAAATAAGTTTTGGAACACACCTCATGAATTACATAAGCTATAACATTCTATGAGAATGATAGCCTTCTTGTCAATAAGGAGAATAAAAGGAGAAATAAAATATTGCTTTTCCAGAAGGAATTTTATTTTGACTACAACATGGTTTACTGTAATAGTTGAGTGAATATTTTCCTTTTAACAAAATCTATCCCTCTTTTAAATAATTGGGGCCTCTACAATTATTAGGTAAAAAATTAACAAGTGTTTTAATGGACTACATGTGTTATTCATGAAAGAATCAACTAAAATAACTGGTAAAAGGAAGAATATCACTAAAACAATCCCAAAGGGGCCTCGCCCATTCACTCTGATTACAAAGCTAACTTGATGGGGGCATCAAGTGAGGCTCTTATATAGTGATGTATAGCCTCCCTGGGATTTGACCCTGATACCTTCTACTCACAACTTACAGCACTCAACCACTTGAGCTAGCCCATCGGGCTATATATATATATATATATGTGTGTGTGTGTATGTATGTATGTATGTATGTATGTATGTATGTATGTATAATTTACAAAACATAAATTTGAATTATATATTATATTAAATGATTATAACTTAGAATCTAGGCAATCTACAATCGAATACTTGGAGAAATGTAAACTAGGACGATAAATTTGTTTCTTTAATGAAACCAATTCAAGGTGATAGGTGAGACCTCAGGAAAATTAAAGTCAAGTGCGAAGCTCACAATTGGCAAGGTGTAGTTGACAAGTTTCCATGAGTTTTATTACAGAGATTCGATGTGGAGGATGCAGGTTGATAACCAGGATCACTAGAGTAATAAATGTTGCCAGACCCATAACATCCCTATTTGCATGATCATAAAAGTCATCAAAGAGGGTCAAGTCAAATTCAATGGCCCTCAAAATAAGTTGCTTAACACAACACAAGTTGTATGGCTAGGGATGCAACAAATTCTGGGGGATGGTAATAACCCCTTACCACCAAATTGCATGGTCGAGCATCCTATCCATAAGCATTAATCAAAGGACTATTAAACATTAGTCATAAGGGTGGGCACCGTAGCCACAAAATACATATTACTCATAAGAACCGGGTTTCAAGTAGACTTCAAATTTGGTGATGACACTTAGATTCATAAAAGTCTTCAAGGTAATTTCTCAAATCTAAACCATAATACAATAATATGTATACATCTATATCTATGATGAGTCTGCTACACATCATGAAGACTTCCAATCCCACATCTCATAAATTTGATACAATCACAAAGTCTAACATAGGAATATGTTGATAAATTATCATTGTACAAACATAATGTATAGTTTCTGTAAATTATAAGTCATAATAACATGAAATCACAACGTGTAGCTTATGTGTGTGTGCACGTGCACACGTGTGAAAAGCATAATTGTAATGATTTCTTATCCAAGAGATAATATCATATCTATAGTACATGTGAAAAATAATACACTAAGGTGTAGTAAGCATGGTCACCACACGAGAATCAAATAAACAATAGGTGAGAGACCTTTACATTTCTCTACCATCGTTCATTAGTTATTTGGCATGGAGTCCATTCGAGTGGTAAATGTTTTAACATATGCCATTCCTTTGGACTCATATGTTAGTCCCCATTCCTAATCCTAAGGAAGCTATTGTATTCCAATCTCATAAGTGGTGGCATATGTGTAAAACCGATTGAGCTAATCGATAATATTAGTTGAGTTTAATTGGTTATAAATTATAAAGATGTAAAATGAGGAGATAAGATTCTTTTAGATGGTTAAACTATTGAGTTGTACTTTACATATAAGAAATTCATATAGAGATTATGAAAACTAAATCGTTAATTCAAACATGTCCTTATGATAACTAAGTTGAGAATGATAATGAAATAGAGAAATGACACATAAGGTGTCTAAAAATTGGGGGCTAGTCATATCTAGTTTAGTGATGACCCCAAGTAGGCATATGTAGATTAACTAATTATTAAGTGGACATGTTAAAATCAATTACTAATGAGAGATTTGATAAGGCCATGTAGTAATTGTCAAATTTCGATAGAGCAAACGGTCGAGAGGGGTTTCGTTTGCTTGGCAGCCCAAGATCAAAACCCGCTGCTCTTGGGAGGTGACATTTAAATCCATCCATGCTAAGGGTTGGTGCGGTCTAGGCTGGGTGCGATCCCTGGGTGATTTTGATGGATTAGATGCCCCTGGATCATGGTTTCTCAGACCAAAGGTTCGCCAAACAAGTCACAGGGCACTCGAAAAAAAAATACTATGTAGTAATCACCTTAAGAATTCCTAGTTTAGAATATGATGAGATTAATTATGGATTAGTATGCTTGTCTCATGACTAGTCATGTGTGTCACAGTCTGTATATGAAATATTATGTTATGTAAAGATTCCCTTCACCTTGTAAGGATACCTTAAATTATGATTGGCAATCATATGGTTGTACAAAGTACCTATGTAGAGATAGTAGGATGGGATTCATGGGACATATGAGTGATTGCGTTGTTGGAAAAATTAGTAGTATTGTAAATGATATATGTGAATCAATGTAAACATTAAAAGTATAGAAGAAACATTTTGAAGAGCATTACGGGGAGTGGTTCAATATAATGATTATGCATGTAAATTGGTAGGGACTAAAAGGTTTGAAAGTAATAATGATATTAAAAGGTAAATATACATGTCAAGGTAAAGTGAACATATAGTAAAGCATGTTGAAAACAATATGTTTTAATGACACATAATTACCATAAGAACGTTAGCAAAAGAAAGAGTGGTAAAAAACAAGGGGGATGAAGTATTTCAAGCCTAACAATAAGAATTAGCGTAGAAATAGGTGAGTGTATACATGACACTTAGATCTTGCCACAACAAAATTATACAACAAGCATGCAATCTAATAATTAAACTGCACATCATAGAAAGTATGACACATTATTAAAGTTAGGAAGGAAGATGTAGTAATTGTAGTATGACATTATAGACATAATATGAGGGAGTAATATCAAATAAATGGTATAGGTTAAGGTACACTATGAAAAGTATAGCCTGGGATCTTCTACCTAGGAGGACACAAAGACCATGTGTCGTGAATTTCCCACACTATTTTTATTATAACTTCGAGACAAAGTTTCCCGAAGGGTGAGTGTATGTAATTTCCCATTTTGACATTACCATCTGAACTACCCCATTGTCTAATTGTATTTTCTTATTATTTGTGGAACTCCATCAGTATGATGACACTGTGGGCATATGGACCTATTGTTTTGTAGAAGTTGTATACATGTGTGTGATGCCAATATTATTAATGATGGTAGTGCTTTAATTTTATCTCTAGCATGCAGTAAAAGTTGTTGGGTACATGGATACCAATTTCAAAGTTATATGTCAAATAAATGAATGTGATACCAGGTGCACAATACAGAGAAAACACGATTACATTGTTTGTTGATTAGTAATGAAATATATATACATGTAAATGATTTCATGATATTGCATGATCTCATGTTGGGAGACTAACCTACATGTTTACAAAGAGCTAAGTGATAGTTGGGTCCTACAAAATGGAAGTACATATGTGACATGAATCCCAAAAGAGAAATGGTATGTGATTGAAGCATTGTTGTTATGTATGATTATTGGTTTATTATCATGATGTGTGGGAAAGTGTAGGGTTTCAATAAACTAAGCTGACCAAATTATTATTTGATGACGAAGCCCTAAGAACAACAATAGCAATGAAATATTTTTATTAAGGGTGTTAACTCTTGATCTATTAAGGTAGGGTGGAGGAATTACTCACCGTTTAACCTCTGAAACCTGGAGTTATGGGATGGGTGTGCTACGACGTGCTCCCCAAGGTGTGTGATGATGACTAGCGAGCGCATATTAAGGAAGCTTGGTTGATTTAGTTGACACTCTAATTTTGGGTTATATCTGGAGTTAGCTCAATATTGTTGACGCTCAAGGATATTCCAACAGAGGAAGGATATGATATGGAAGATAGTTGTGAATAAAGGAGGAAGCAAGTAGCTAAGAATGTTGGGGGAGTTAGTAAAACAACTTGGTTATTGTATGTGTATTAAAAATCTTGCTTTACTCATGCGTGTAAACTTGGTATACCATGTAGTTGATGTTGGTTTATTGTGATCTAATAAGTAAATATTGTTAGATGATGCGATTACTAAATTATTGCCTTGCATGATTGCTTGTGATGAATAGGATCTATGCATTATAAGTTCATCATGTTAATATTAGTACACACTAGGTTATGTATGCGCTAGCTATGCCTACATACCTCGCACATGTGCACTAGTATTATTCAAATTATAGAATAATTAAGGAAATGTTAATAGTATAAGTTGTGTATTTAATGTTAATTATAAATATTATTTATAATTACGCTGTAGGCGTTTTCTCAATGAAAGAACCTGTCCCAAAATATTCCTCATCTCCCTGGCCATTAACACCACGACATGTGTCGCCTGGTTATTGGCGAGTTTAATTGTTACACTTTCCAGTTATTGTATCCCATGATCTGGCAGGGACGGAAGAAGGCGACATGGAGTTGATTGGTAGGTTTTTTGTGTCAGGCTTTATTCTGTCTGTTCATATTTTTTCTGCATAAGATCTTCCTCTACCAAGTCTATGCTTATCTTAAACTCCTTGTTTTCATCCTGCCTCGTTGTTTTTTTCACGATTGTTTTTTTCACGAAGTTTACACAAGGCTTTCACAGCGTTGTACGACATAGGATTTTTGGACTTGGACTTGTGCTTAGCGTCTGATGTCGGAAATATGTATATACGCACTTATTTATATCAACAAATGCTAAATGTCGGAAATCCGAAATGAGGATCTTGTGGAATTTAAAATCGGAAATCCAAACTCGAAAATCAGAAATGTGAATCGCATGGTTATTGGCGAGTTTAATTGTTACACTTTCCAGTTATTGTATCCCGTGATTTGGCAGGGATGGAAGAAGGTGACATGGAGTTGATCGGTAGGTTTTTTGTGTCAACCTTTATTCTATCTGTTCGTATTCTTTCTGTGTAAGCTCTTCCTCTACCAATTCTATGCTTATCTTAAACTCCTTGCTTTTTTCACGACGGTTTTTTTTCACGCAGTTTACAGAGGGTTTTCACAGCGTTGTACGACATAGGATTTTTGGACTTGGACTTGTGCTTAGCGTCTGATGTCAGAAATATGTATATGCGCACTTATTTATATGAGCAAATTCCAAATTTTGTAAATCCGAAACAAGGATCTTGCGGAATCCAAAATCGAAAATCCAAAATGCGAAAATAATACGGGAATGGTTTTGCATACGCCAACGTCAAAATTCGGAAATACTATCTTCGACATTTATTTATTTGAAAATATAAAAATTGCGAGATCGAAGATGTCACAAATCGGATCTTGTGGAATCTAAAATTGGACCATATGGTGTTTCTTAATGAAAATATACGACATAGGATTTTTGGACTTGGACTTGTGCTTAGCGTCCGATGTCGAAAATCGGTATATGCGCACTTATTTATATGAACAAATGCTAAATGTTACAAATCTGAAATGAGGATCTTGTGGAATTTAAAATAAAAAATAGAAACTCAACAATCCAAAATGAGAAAAGAATACGGGAACGATTTTGCATACGCCAACGTCAAAAGTCAGAAATACTATCTTCGACATTTCTTTATTTGAAAATAGAAAAATTGCGAGATCTAAAATGTGGCAAGATCAGATCTTGTAGAATCTAATATGGTGTTTCTTAATGAAAACATATGACATAGGATTTTCAGAGTCCCAGGTTGGAAATTGAAAATGGGGAATTGTGGCACAAGAGAAAATTAGAGATTTTAATGGTTAAGATATTACTTATACCCAATTTCCGATTTTAATATTATATCCGATTTTCGATATAAATTGAATATTGGTGTTCCTTATTTCAAATGATGGTATTTTCTACATCTGAACAAACTACCTGTGCACTTCTTCTTGTTTCCCAACTAATGCTGCTACTTTTAATATGCACCAATCTACAATACATTAATTACCTTCTTGGGATTTTGCTTAGCGTTCGATGTCGAAAATTGAAAATGCGCAAATCCGAACTTGGAATATTGGGACTTATCCCATGATTTAAACTGCGATGCTAATACCTTTCCGTTGTCTCATATATTTCAGATTTCGTAAATGTCCTATCATGATAGTTGTTGACTAAATATTACAAAATGAAATTATGAGGTTGGGATTTTCATGATGTAGTAATGTTGCTCATTTATATATAGTTCCCTTATCTCTTGGACAACTTGAAAGGTCACTTTAACATACTGAAATATTATCACGTCATCATATTAATCGCAGAGATCACTGTTACCCTCGCTTGTTGTCAGCGTTAAGTTATCTCATAGTGTGTAAACTTCACATTTGTCACTTTATCGATGCCTTCTTATTATGTTATTAATATATCCTTGTCACTTAAACATTAAATCATTGTCAATATCATGTGCTCCAAATACCAAATCTTTCAAATCCAATAATTTCGCTTCTCGTATTCTACTCCCATTCGGGCCTTTCATATCACCGTTTAAGTGACCTTTCGCAGGCTGCAACAGATAAGGGAATTATATACAGATCACATTAGTACCAAGTTAAGGATATATACTACATCATGAAAATCTCAAACTCATGATAACATCTGTAAGATTTAGTGAATAAATAGACCCTCCTCTTGAGGCAAATATCATTTGGAACTGATTTATGGTTTTTTATATGCACAAAAAGTGCACTCCTGAGCATAATTACTTCCCCTCTCATGGCTACGGAAGAAAAAAATGGCAACATGGTTATACCAAAGTCCGGAATGGGAAGAGATGGGAAGATAAGTTCTGAGTCCTGCAGCCAATGAAGGGGCTATAGAATAAAGGAAGTGCAAAAACATATGGAAACGGTTGCACCTTAAGTAGCAAACCGTATGGAAATTTAACTACCGAAACATATGGAAATGGGTCAGGATTGTAGTGCAGATGAATGTTGAACACATCACTTTGTACCATCACTATTTGGTGTTTACTACGTTATTTGTATTATGAAAATAATGATTATTAACAGATTTTGTTCTTGTTAAGCTTCTTCAACATTGTCATCGTGTATAAAACACTTTTGTCTAACATCAATGAGCAAAATTGCATCGTGTATTATAAAAATATTTATTTTAACAAATGCTATATGTCGGAAATGGGAAACAAGTATTTTCTGTAATTTACAATCGGAAATCAAAACTCAAAAATCCAGGTGTTAATTAAACAATTTTGACTATCAACTACAGATTACCAGTCAATTTCCAGAATCGAAAATGTCAGTTATTCGAAAAGATACAAAAAATATTTATGCAATTGTAAATGTCGCAAAATTGGAAAATATGTTATTCCTTATTCGCAAAATGTAAACAAATTAAAAATGTATTTTATTTCAAATGTTATTTATTCATATGTATCTACAGAAAGGGGATGAAATAAAAACATAGTTCCGATTAATTAATATCAATTTGGGGTATACCCATTTTTTGATTTTAGATATTTGGAATATTGGAAATCGGAGACTTAGGTTCTTGAAAAAATATTTTGTTGGCTTCTCCAATTTCTGATATTTCGGATCCTAGATATCATAATTTAATAACGCTCATTTGTCCGATTTCGAACTTTTTCTTTACCATATGAAAAAAGATTAAAAAAATGACAAACAATTCACTTGTGATTCTTTATTTTTGTATCCAATAATGAACTATTATTGAAATAGTGAAAGAAATAGGATCTACGAGCTCCGATTCAGCTGATGAGATTCGAACACGTGATATGAAATTCGAAGCGGGAAAACCGATTTTGGTTTAATATACAAAAATTTCTCCATCCCTCAACCTGGTTGCACCCCTCCACAGATGAGAAAAATTTTCTTCCTGCAATAGCCTTCATTTTCTCTCCAATTCTAACTTTATCATTTCCATAGAGAACGCTGGGACATTGTCGATATACTTCTTTACTATTTATGATATACTTCTTTTAGATAATGAACTTAGCTTAAATCTGCAAGGTTACTATAATCTGGCATGTTGAACGTGCACAATAAGAACCCTGCACACCTCTATCCGATGATTCAAACTCTGATGCTATTACCTTTTTTATGTCCCATAGATATCCAATTTCATAAATGTCCTATGATGATATTTATTGACTAAAGCTTATAAAATGTCATTATGAGATTGTGATTTTCATCATGTAGTATACATCTAATAATGAATTTTCATGATTAATATCATTTGTATATAATTCCCTGATCTCTTGGATAACTCGGAAGGTCACTTAAACGTACTGGAATATTATCACCTGATTGTATTAATCGCAGAAGTGACTATTACCCTCACTTCTTGTCAGCTTTCAATTAGCCAATAATGTCTAAATTTCACATTTGTCATTTTATCCACGCCTTCTAATGATGTTATAAACATATCCTCCAAAGACCAAATCTTTCAAATCCAACATATTTCACATCTTGGATTCTCCTCGCATTCTGGGATTTCATATCATCGTTTAACTGACCTTTCATGTACTCCAAGAGATAAGGGAATTATATACAGATCACATTAATTTCAACTTATACATATATACTACATCATGAACATCATGAAAATCCCTAACTCATGATAACATTTGTAATATTTAGTCAATAAATAGAGCCTCCTACTGAGGCAAATATCATTTGGACCTCATTTATGGTTGTTTATATGCACACAAACTGGATTGTTGAGCATCATTAATTTATCTCTCATGGTTGCTAAAGAAAAAGTTACCAGCATGGTGATACCAAAGCCTGGATTGGGAGGAGAAGGGAAGATAAGTTTTCAGTCCTACAGCCGACGAAGGGACTATAGAACAAATGAAGTGCAAAAACATATGGAAATGGTAGCACCTTAGCTAGCAAAACATATGGAAATTTACCTAGAAAAACATATGGAAGTGGACGAGGATTGTAGCGCGGATGAATGTCCAACATATCGCTTTATACCATTAGAATTTGGTGTTTACTACCTTATTTGTATTATAAAAGTAATTATTATTGACGCCTTCTCTTCTTTTTAATCCTCTTGAACATTTTCATTGTTGTGGAAATTGAACCCAGTGTTAGAACAATTACACTCACATCAATTGCCAATTACACATGCAAAATTACTCACAAAAGAGACTGAATATGGAGCTGAACACTAAACTGTATTGAATAAGTGTACAATAGCCAACCCTGTGAAGTCATAGGCTGCCACAATAAATAATTACATGAGGGATTTGAATGCATGAAGATGCCATTCGAATCTAGTCAAAAGCAAGCTTACTAAATCTAAGCAAATCCCCCATAGGTGCATAAAGCAGTTTCCAAAACTATCTAGGAGCTCACGAATTGGAAAAATCAATTAGGCAAGCTAATAGTGGATGGAAGGACAAATCATACATGCTTTTTATAGGAGAAAAGAGTGGAGGATGTGGAGGACAAAAAACAAGTTAACTTCACCTAGTCAAGCTTTCCCATTTGCCTTAAAACACTGAAAAAGCAGGCAATAAAGCAGAAAAAGCAGACATGCGCTAGGGAGGCCAGGAATAAAGCAGATTTGATTCTAGGAGGTTTCCCAAGCGCTCCATGACTAAAAATTAGCAATTTTGACCACTATGGATGTGTAGATGACAACTTGCATAAGGTGGAATATGGAAACTAGGCAAATAAGACAAAAATGGATTAATTAATGTCTAAGGTAGCTAACTATGGGTTGATTATTCTAACACCCCCCCTTAAGCCTGACTTATGAGTAAAATATCAGAAAATTATAGGGGCTAGCAACAAGGCTTAGTCACCCTTTACATACTGCATGTCCATTTAACCAAGGAAAGAGGCAAAAACCCAGTGAGAAAATCCTCCCTTAAACATGGACTGTAAAACAAAATTTGGAAATCTTGTCATCACTCATGCTTCACAGCATGATCAAAAATCCCCAGCAATGATTTGAGATTGCTGAATGTCTTCTCACAAAACACTTTGGTGAAGATATCAGCTACTTGTTCTGAAGATGAACAGAAGAGTAGGTGAATGGTGCCATCATGCACAAGCTGTCTGATGTAGTGCATATGGATCTCAATGTGTTTGGTTCTCTGCTTCTGAACTGGATCATTGCAAATTCGAATGGTACTCTGATTATCACAGTAGATAGTAGTTGAGTATTCTGATTTGAAGCCACACTCTCCAAGTAACCCCTGCAACCATAAACATTGAGTTGCTGCATTTACAACTCCTCTGTACTCTGCTTCTGTAGATGAGAGTGCAATGGCACTCTGTTTCTTGCTTGACCAGTTGATTGGCCCTTCTGCAAGCATGAACACATATTTTGATGTTGACTTTTGATCTGTGCTATCACCTGCCCAATCACTGTCAGTAAACCCAATCAAATCAAGATCAGATTTAGCTTTATAGAAGATCCCATGTGTCCTTGTTCCCTGAACAAAGTTAAGGATCCTTTTGGCTGCTTTCCAATGGATCTCATGAGGCTGATCCATGTATCTAGAAGCCACACTTACTGCATAAGAAATATCAGGTCTAGTATGTGTAAGATACAACAAACATCCAATCAATTGCCTATACAGTGTATTGTTTACCATAGGTGAAGAATCAGCTTCTTCAAGCTTCACTCCTGAAAGGAAAGGAGTCTTGCTTGGCTTGCAATCCTTCATTTTGAATTTGTTCAGCAAATCCAAGGCATACTTGGACTGATGCACTTTGATTCCAGCTTTGGTTTGAGCAATCTCGACCCCTAAGAATTGGCTCAATAGCCCCAAATCTGTCATGGAGAAGGCTTGGTTCATTGCACCCTTCAAGGAAGCAATTTCATCCTTTGAGCTTCCTGTAATGAGAAGGTCATCAACATATAAAACAATGATCATTAATGAACCATTAATCAGCTTAAAATAGACATTTGGATCTAATTTGCATCGAACAAAATTTAGTGATAGCAGAAAGCTATCAATATTGGCATACCAATCCCTGGGGGCTTGCTTAAGCCCATACAATGACTTCTTTAGCTTGCACACAAGAGATGGGTTAGTAGCAAATCCTTGAGGCTGCTGCATTTATATCTCTTCAGTGAGATCTCTATTCAGGAAAGCACACTTCACATCCATGTGATGTACTTCCCATTGCTTTGAAGCTGCAATGGCTAAGGCTAGCCTGATGGAGTCCATCTTTGCCACTGGTGCAATGGTCTCATTGTAGTCTATGCCATGAACCTGTGAGTATCCCTTGGCTACCAATATAGCCTTGTACTTCATAGGTGAACCATCAACAACAAATTTGGTCTTGTACACCCACTTACACTGAACTAGCTTCCTCCCTGGGGGAAGATCAACCAGCTCCCAAGTGTTGCTCTTCTGGAGTGAGCTGAACTATTCCTTCATGGCTGATTGCCATATTGGATCTTCTGCTGCATCTTCATATGTTTGAGGATCTAATTCAACCATTAGATAGCATTTCTCAGCAAACATAGGATCTTTCATGCATAGAGCACTCTCAAATTGAGATCTAGTCCTCCTAGGGTCATTAGGATTTCCAGCTAGTTCTCCAGCTGCATGAATGGTCTTGGCTGTCGATTTTGGCCTTATAGGGCTATTAGGATCTGCAATAAAATCAGCATGTTCAACTATCTATTCACTTACATTTAGAGGTTCTGGTGGTGAAGAGGATTCTCCAACTTCCATTGCTGCTAGGGGCTCTTCTTGAAACTGAACACACCTTTCAATGAAGGCTTTGTTTGTGCTCAAATTGATAAGCTTGTACCCTTTTGAATCTTCAGAGTACCCAACAAATAGACACTCTTGGCTTTGGGGCTGCAAATCCTTTCTCTTTTCTGTTGGAATTCTAGCCCAAGCCCTTGAGCCAAAAATATTGAAATGGGTCACATCTGGCTTGTGCCCACTCCATGCTTTGAAAGGAGTCATACCATCAAGTTGTTTATGAGGCACCCTATTCTAGATATAGGCTGCACAGTTTATAGCTTCGGCCCAGTACTTTGGTGGCAAATTCTTAGCCTCCATCATGCAGGTTGCCATCTCTTTCAGTGATCTGTTCTTCCTCTCAACAACACCATTCTGCTATGGTGTGTAAGGGATAGAATGCTGCATTTGAATACCTACATCTGCACAATATTGAATAAACTCAGACTTGACATACTCACCACCATTGTCATATCTGAGGACCTTGAGTTTCCTCCCAGACTGGTTTTCAACCAAAGCCTTAAAGACTTTGAAGAGGCCAAAAACTTCAGACTTGTGTTTCAGGAAGTAAACCCAGCAATACCTGGAAAATTCATCTATGAAAGTCAATGCATATTTGGCCTAACTCATTGACATATGAGGAAATGGGACAGCAACATCACTGTGGATCAACTCAAGAGGTGCAGAGGTTCTCTCATGACTAGCTCTCTCAAATTTATGCTCTAGGTGTTTTCCTAGGATGCAACCTTGACAGACACCTTTGGAAAATTTAATCTTTGGTAACCCTATGACCATTTATTTTTCACTAAGATCAGAAATATACTTGTAATTTAGGTGGCCAAATCTTTCATGCCAAAGCTTGCTTGCCTCATTAGCATGAATCAGAAGAGCAGAGGGGTTTGAGTAGGGTAGGAAGTGTGAGAACATGTATACCTTCGAAGTATGATTTGCAACTCCTTTTGCAATGACTTTACCACTTAAGATCTCTGTGATCTCAACTTCATCAGGGGAGAATATGACCTTCTTTGGAGACCCTGTGTGGGTCATCTGATACACTGATAAGAGGTTAGACCCAAGACCTGGAACATACAACACATTGCTGAACTTACCATGGTCAAGATCAATCCTCCCTTTGCCCAAACTTTCAGTGAGAGAGTCATCTCCCAGTACTATTGGTGGACCTTTCGACATGTCAAGTGAGGTGAATGCCTCCTTGGCCAAAACCATATGTCTTGAAGCTCCAGAATCAATGATGAAACTAGGTGAGCTTGATGTGCCAGCAACCAATGCATGAACTCTCTCTCTGTCTTCTAAATTTGATCCTCCTTCCCTCTTCTTTGAGTTGTCTGGAAGGGAGATGCCATTCTTCTCCAGGAGTTGGGTCAGCATGTATATTTTCTTCTTCATGCAGGAGCTCTCAGAATGATTGCCCTTACTGCAGTATGCGCACTTGCTCATTTCTCCTTTGTTCTTCTTCTTCTGGTAGTTTTTCTTGGAACCTTGAGGCTCCTCCAGAGACTTGTTCTTGTCTCTCTTTTGCTCAGGTGGCTTTTTAGCTTTCTTTTTTCTTTTTGAATCAACCCTTGAATCTCCAGCAACCATAGCTTGGTCTTTGGATGGTTTGATGGTTCCCATCATCACCAATTTATCTTATTCTTGTGTGAGAGATTCCATGAAATCTGCAAGGCTAGGCATCTTCCAGGCTCGAGCTGTCAACTTTGTGGCATAGAAGGTCGAAACAAACACTCAATAGTCAGGGCCAAGCTTCGAGAGTGTGGCCAAGACCAGCTGATCATCCTTCTTTTCGATCCCACATTGTTTTAGCTGCAAAACAAGTGCTTTGAACTTGGAAAAATAGAGTTGCAGGGATTCAAAGCTATTGGGACTTAGGGAGATCAATTTGTTTTCAATTTGATGTCCCCTCATCTCATCTGTATTTCCAAAAAGATCAACAAGCTTCTCCCATACTTCATTCGGTGATGTCAATCCATCAAGATGGAAAAGGAGGTCTCTGGATATACTCAGACACAGGAGACCATAGGCCTCATCCCTCCTGTTGTGCCATTTTATCTTCTCTGCAGCTGCATTGGGCTCTGCTTCTGTTTCCATAGTCACTCTCTAGAGGCCTTTTGCTCTCAATGGTATCTCCATCTCTGCTTTCCATTCAAATAAATTAAATGGAGTCAAGATGATCTTTTGAGATTTATCCATAGCTCAGAAATTGTCCCGTTAGTCAGCAGAATGCTCCCAGTCAATGATGTCGAACCTGCAAAACAAATTGGAAGGAGAGAAATCAATCTACAAAGGCTCTGATACCATGTGGAAATTGAACCCCGTGTTAGAACAATTACACTCACATCAATTGCCAATTACACATGCAAAATTACTCACAAAAGAGACTGAATATGGAGCTGAACACTAAACTGTATTGAATAAGTGTACAATAGCCAACCCTGTGAAGTCATAGGCTACCACAATAAATAATTACATGAGGGATTCAAATGCATTAATATGCCATTCGAATCTAGTCAAAAGCAGGCTTACTAAATCTAAGCAAATCCCCCATAGGTGCATAAAGCAGTTTCCAAAACTGTCTAGGAGCTCACGAATTGGAAAAATCAATTAGGCAAGCTAATAGTGGATGGAAGGACAACTCATACATGCTTTTCATAGGAGAAAAGAGTGTAGGATGTGGAGGACAAAAAACAAGTTAACTTCACCTAGTCAAGCTTTCCCATTTGCCTTAAAACACTGAAAAAGCAGACATGCGCTAGGGAGGCTAGGAATAAAGTAGATTTGTTGACAGGAGGTTTCCCAAGTGCTCCATGACTCAAAATTAGCAAGTTTGACCACTATGGATTTGTAGATGACAACTTGCATAAGGTGGAATATGGAAACTAGGCAAATAAGACAAAAATGGATTAATTAATGTCTAAGGTAGCTAACTATGGGTTGATTATTCTAACAATTGTATATAGAACATTTTTGTCTAATATCGATGAGAAAAATTCCATTTTCATTCAAGTTAAACTTTTTTTTGCAACAACAATTAGATAAATAAATGTTGTACTTTATAGATTTATATATAATGACAATTTAGCAAATAAATATGAGGAAATTCAGAAAATCACATCTGTCATTATTTTTTTTACAGAGTAGCTATTTAAGAATATTTTGGGGATTGGAAAATAAGTGACCATGGAAAATAAGTATTCAATCACCTGGAAGTTGTATGTTGAAAAATTGATATCTTAACAAACAAAGACAAGCAATCGATTAAACTTATTTATAATAAAAAAACTTATAAATCTTTTCTTTTAAATATTAATAAAAATAGCTTTAAAAAACTTAGAATTATAGTAACAATTACTTACATCGCTTCACACAAATCCCTATATATTCCAAATTACATAAACTAAAAATTTCCTATTCTTACGTTCAGAATCGCGAAGGCCGCGAGCCGAAGCACAAGGGAAAAGTCAATAAAAAGTTAAGATTTTCGATTCCACACTTCGGACGTCGAAAAATTGGTGAAAATACATTAAAAATTTAACATTTCTGATTCTGAATTTTCAAAGCTAGAAAAGTAGAGAAAAGCCAAGCATAAGGGAAAATCCAAGAAAAAATTATTTTCGATTCCGAACTTCCCAAGTCAGAAAAAAGAGGACGAAGAAGAAGACAACGTCGAATGTAGTGCCTTAGGAAATGTAATTGGGTTGAGTAAGACTATGCTCATGAAATGCATCCCTGTTAGCTACTCGAGAATACTTCGAGATAATCTATTATTGAACGTGTTCAAAACACTCAGAAACCAAAGATGTCCAACTTCTTCAGGAATGTTTTGGTTGAATCGATTTTTGGCGATATCCAAGCACGAAATAATTGATTTTGCAATCGGCTATAAGAACGCACATATACGATGGCATCTTGAACGTGCACAACAATGAACATGTGCACCTCTATACAATGATTTAAATTTCAATGCTAATACCTTTCATTTGTTCCATAGATTTCTGATTTCATAAATCTCCTATAATGATATTTACTGACTAGATCTTACAGAATGTAATTATGAGATCTGGATTTTCATCATATAGTATATATCTATAATATATTTTCATCATGGATTTGATCAGTTAAGTACACGTTCTGGAAACGCTTAGGATTTATTCTATATGTTCGTATGGATTTGATCGGTACCGTCTTTTTTTCGCCAGATCTGTTGCGTGTTTTCATAACACTTCTATTTGTTGTTGTGCCTAAATGGATTGATGGACTCAATGGATTGATTTTCAATTGCGAATCCTTCTTTCTAGTTGGTGTTTACATTAAAAAATTAAAAAATTAAAAAATTAAAAAATTAAAAAATTAACATTTCCGATTCCCAATTTTTGAAGTCGGAAAAGTAGGGAAAAGCCAAGCACAAGAGAACCTTTTGTATATTAAACCAAAATCAGTTTTTCTGCTTCGAATTTCCTATCGTGTGTTCCAATGTCATCAGCTGAATTAGAGCTCGTAAATCCTATTTCTGTGACTATTTCAATAATAATTCATTATTGGATACAAAAATAAAGAATCACAAGTGAATTCTTTGTCCTTTTTTTATATTTTATCTTTTATATGGTAAAGAAAAAGTTGGAAATTGGACAAATGAACATTATTAAATTCCAATATCTGGGATCTGAAATATCGGAAATCGGAGAAGCCAGCAAATTATTTCAACAAGAACCTATGTCTATGGTTTCCCATATCCCAAATATCTAAAATCAGAAATTGGCTATACCCCAAATTGATATTAATTAATGGGAACTATGCTTTTTTTTCATCCACTTTCCGTAGATACATATGAATAAATAATCCAACAAAAATCGGTACCGTTTGATCGACAAGTCTATTGCATGTTTTCATAACACTTCTATCTATTGTTGTGCCTGGATGGATTGATGGACTCAATGGATTGATTTTCAATTCTGGATCTTCTTTCCAGTTGGTGTTTACCGTGTTTTTTCGACAAGTGGCTTCCATGTTTTCACTACAATTCTATATGTTGTCCTAAGTGACCGGTGCTGGAAATTATTTTCAATTTAAGCTTTCAGACATTTTTCCGATTCATTTGTCTCAATTTGGAATAGCTCTTGCGAATATTTTGTCCTTGCTAAGATTTTTCGACTTTCAATTTATTTTGGTTTAGGCTATGATTTTCTACAATATTGGACAAAATATTGAACAACAACATGATACAAAAAAAACATGTACTGAAATGTTACGTATTAATATTTTTCCTAATTCAAAATGTTCCTTATGAGATGGTGAAACACCCTTCCTGGGTTTCAGTTGATTCTTCCAAATGATATTTGTCTCAAGAGAAGGGTTTATTTATTCACTAAATATTACAGATGTTATCATGACTTCGACATTTTCAAGATGTAGTAAATATCTATAACTTGGTATTAATGTGATCTGTATATAATTCCCTTATCTCTTGGAACACGCCAAAGGCCACTTAAACGCTGATATGAAAGGACACAATTGGAGCAGAATCCGAGATGTGAAATTATTGCATTTGAAACCATCATTTATACCATCGATAAAATAACAAATGTGAAGTTTACATATTTTGAAGATAACTTAAGACTGACAACAAGTAAGGGTAACAGTCACTTCTGCGATTAATATGATGGCGTACTATATCTTATATATGAACTTTCTTGCTTAATCATTAAATCATTGTCAATATCATGCGCTCCAAAGACCAAATATTTCAAATCCAATATATTTTACATCTTGGATTTTGTTCCCATTACGAACTTTCATATCACCATTTAAGTGACCTTTCCCGTGTTGTAGGAGATAAGAAAATTATATACACATCTCATTAATAGAAAGTTATATTGACAATCATTTTATGGTTAAGCTTTTAATGGTTGCAGCAAGAAATTACCAATGCAGAAATTGGAAATTGGGAAATAAGATAAAAATAAATCACTTAAGGATGAAAACGAGTGAGGGTAACAATCACTTTTGCTATTAATAAATGATTGTCAATATCACGCGTTCCAAAGACTAAATCTTTCAAACGCAATAATTTCACATCTCGGATTCTGCTCCCATTTCCTCCTTTCATATCAACTTTTAAGTGACCTTTCGTGTGTTCCAAGAGATAAGGAAATTATATACAGATCACATTAATACCAAGTTATAGATATTTACTACATCATGAAAATGCCAAACTCATGATAACATCTATAAGATTTAGTGAATAAATAGACCCTCCTATTGAGGAAAAAATCATTTGGACCTCATTTATGATTTTTTATATGCACAAAAACTGCACTCGTGAGCGTCATTACTTCCCCTCTCATGGCTGCCAAAGAAAAAAAATCACAGCATGGTGATATCAAAACCCAGAATGGGAAGAAATGGGAAGATAAGTTCGCACTGCTACTTCCAACAAAAGGCATATAGTGTCTGGAGAAACAATGGATTGGTGAAGATCAGAAATTTCCTTTTATTTCTCTATTTGCTGCAACTTACATAAGTGGTATCATTATTTGTTTAGCCTTCTTCTCAATTGTTTTCCATCATCATGAGTAATGAAATTGCAACAAATTTATTCTTCTGCTTTCCTACTATGCTATATCTTTTTAAACAGGATATGAAATGCTTTGCTCTTTCTCACAAATGGAGATTTCTCTACACCCAAATTCCCCAACTCAACATCTTTCCTTTCCATCTCTTTTCAGCATCAGGTCTTTTATACTGCTAAAGCATTCTCCAGACTTGCAAGCTTATCACCTTTACAACGATTGCAAATTTACCTATGGAAACTTGTGGAAATGTTTACAAAATTAGCTACCGAAATTTATCTTATCTCTCTTGAGAAGATAATAATAAATGTCCAACATTATCATTGTGTATAAATTGAGTATCAGTTCATAAAAATAAAATAACCTTTTTCCTAATTAACAGATTTCCGATTTCTGAGATTTGAGATTCCAAAACATATTCGCATTTAAAATTTATCTATTTTCAACTTTCGCTAATATTGTTATTTGTAAATATGTTTTTGTTCACTTTGAAAACAACGGCACTGCACATATTTTAAATTGTTATCATCTCTTTCATTATTTCCACATGCATTGAAATACTTTATTTAAGTACAAACAATGATAATAAAGCGTTGTGACTTATAATGCTCATGTAACTTCATAATGTTGTAATACGCATGCTATGTGAATAAAATTATATGTCCTTATTGTTATTAATTTCTCTAAATTTAATAATTTATATTTTTTTATAAATTTTCTTGGAATTTATGGCTATATGTTCATAAAAAATGTAAATACAATGAATTAATAGTACACTAAATGATAAGGCATGCTGAGTATTGATAGTAGGAAGGAAGGAGACGAGTTCTTGGAGCTCGATGGGGGTGGCTAGGGTTATTACCCAGCCTCTCTCTCCTTTCTCTGTGTGTGCTCTGGATGGTTTGTGTTGTCCGTCTTCCTCTGCATTGCAGGTTTCCATTGCGCGGCGATTGTGGCGACGATCTGAGTTGGAAAATTTGTGTGTGGAGGTCGATTTGTTCGAGGCCTGCTGCCCTGGAGGTGGGCTGCATGTTTTGTGGCTACCTTCTGGGCCATGCGGAGGTGGTGGTTTTGTTCGATGTGAGGCTGCTATGCCCTTTGTGGGCTGTCGGCTTCCGTGGTCCAGGCTTCAACGGATTGATTTCGTCGAGGTTTTTGATGGGGTTTCGGATTGATCGGGTCGAGGGGCTCGATGGGGATGGCTTGGGATTTTACCCAGCCGCTCTCTCCTTTCTCTGAGTGAGCTCTGGATGGTTTGTGGGTTTTGTCCGTCTTCCTCTGCATTGCAGTCCATTGCGTGGCGATTGTGGCGACGATCTGAGTCGACGAATTTGTGTGTGGAGGTCGATTTGTTCGGGGCCTGCTGCCCTGGAGGTGGGCTACATGTTTTGTGGCTACCTTCTGGGCCATGCGGAGGCGGTGGTTTCTTCATCGTTCGATGTGTGGCTGCTGTGCCCCTTTGTGGGCTATCAGCTTCCATGGTTTATTCTAGGAATGAGTCCAGTTCAAGGGACTGGTTTTGCCGAGGTTTTTGATGGGGTTTCGGATTGATCGGATCGAGGGCTTCGGCTTCAAGACTCGTGTTCGAGGGCGAATGGCTCATCATGATTGGTGGGCTTCGGTTTCAAGATTTGGGGTCGAGGGTTATAACTTTCGAGGCTGCTGGATCATCTAGCAGATTGATCACCAGCCTTATGGTGGTGGCGATGTTACTCTTGCGTGGCGACCCGTATTGTGTCCTTAGGGATCTCTGCGGTAGCGATGGCGTTTACAGAGGTGGTGGCCTTTGTTGTCGGCAGTATATCTGATGTATGATCAGTAGTGATCCATTTTTGCATGAAGTTTTTGTAGTTACTGATTTGGGTTGTGTTTACCCATATTTTCTGTGATGTATCTATTTCAGTTCCAGTTTTGTAATTTTTTGTTTTTGATTATATGAGACAGCAAATATGTGACAATGTAGGGATCTTGGTGATCCTCTTACATGTGCAGATGTAATTTTGTTCTATTTTAAAATAAAATTATGAATTTTTTCCGAGGAAAAAAAAAAGTACACTAAATGATATCTTAGATTAAGGAAATACTATTATTAAAAAAAATGAACAAATCATATTTCGGATTCCAGAAATGCTATGTTTTCCAATAAGGGACACGCCAAGTTCCGATTTTCGATTTCCCAATCTATGAATATGTGCTTGTGGTTATTAATTTATCAAAATTTAATAAGTATCTTTTCTAATAAGGAACAACCTATGTTCCAATTTTTGATTCACCAATTTTGAAAATTATATTTATATATAAATAATAACCTATGTCTATTTAGTTCTTCATTTACTTGTGTTAGATAATGAACTTAGCCAAAATCTGCAAGGTCACTACAAAAATTTGCTAATATATTTTTTGTTATCGTTATCTAGTACTGGTCAATTAATAACTATTGTTTAAAGCTTAGCCGAATGTCGAAAATAAAAAATAGAAACTTCGACATTTCTTTAATTCAAAATACAAAAATCCCAAATATAAAAAATCAGAAATTGGCGAATCGCAAATCAGAACATAGGGTGCTCCTTATTGGAAAACATAGGAGATAGAATTTCAGGAATCTGACATGTCAAAAAATAGGAAATCGGAACAACATAGAGTGACAGATATGTTAATCCTCAAAATGTAATTTCGACTCTCCCAAGCTAACTCAAGCTAAGTCATAAAAGTTCAATTGCGAAAAAACTTTATATTGAAACATCTGTCGGAATATCATAAATACTATAGCCTATATCTTTGAAAATAACAACATCGACTTGTCTCTATTTGAACACAAATTTTTTGCGTTAGTTGCAAAATAAAAAATTGGAGGATAGCATCTTCCTTACTGTAAAACATAGAACATAGATTTTCGATTCCGAAATGTCGAAAATATGCAATAGGAACATGGACTTGTCTTTTTAAACATGATATGAAATGCTTTGATCTTCTGACAAATGGAGATTTGTCTACACTCAAATTCCCCAACTCATCATGTTTCCTGTGTTTCAATTGATTCTTAAAATAGGCATAAACTTATAGGAGGAATAACTTTTGTGAAAATAATAATTACAGTGAAAATAAGACATTCTTTAGACTTGGAACTTTATCATTATCATTTTGTATAAATAAATTTTGTCTAAAGTATTTAGTTATTCTCATTGTTGTTATTTTTGAATTCCGATTTCCAATATTTGCGATTGACAAACATATTCACATTTAACATTTTGTTCTTTCCAACTTTCGATAATATTGCTCTTTAAAATTTTATTTTTGTCCACTTTCCTAACAGTGGTAACATATTTTACATTGTTAACATCTGTTTCATTATTTCCATATGCATTGAAATACTTTATTTAAGGGAATTTATAATTTTTCATTTAAAATTTTTGAAACACATTAGAATTCCCCAATAACAAACACCATATTTTCCAATTTTACAACATTTCGAATTATAGAATCCTATGTCCTATGTATTCGAATAACCAACATTTTGAATTCCGACAATATTACGTGTGAAAATAACAAGCATGTTATGTCCCCATTTCCGATTTTTCAACATATACAAATATCCTGTGTTGAAATACAATTCCGAACACCTTGATCTCGCAAATCTTGATCTTGTAACATCTTTAAACTAGATATATTTAAACTTGATATTGGACGACGACAAAAATCACTTAAACGTACTTAAATATCTTAACGTCAATCCAGGAAATCGGAGACACGATTAGTTTCAAAATCAAATATTTAGCATTTCAAACCATTTAAGTAATCATCATATATATAGATATTCGTATTCGTATTTGGGATGAATATCATCTGTATCTAATTCATGTATCTCTTGGACGATGAGAAAAATCACTTAAACGTACTTAAATATCTTAACATCATAAGGATGCTGCCTCTTTCTGGAATAACATCATCATATTAATCGTACACTTGACTGTCACCATCAATTATTATCTTAACGTCATAAGAGTGCCACCAACTTCTGTCAGAACGTCATTATATTATCACAGAAGTGATTATCACTCTGACTTGTTATGAGCCTTGAGTCATCTCATCATGTTTAAAGTCCACATTTGTCACATCATCCATCCAGTAAACAACAAACATCAAATATTTTCGCATGACAGATCACATTAATCCCGAGTTATAGTTTTTATTTGCACAAAAATTGCAGCCATAAACGTCATATTTTTTCCTCTCATGCTACTTCCAACCAACGGCTTATAGTCTCTAGATGGACATCCAATTAATGAAGATTAAGAATTTCCTTCTCATTCTCTACTTGCTGCCACTTACATAAGGGGTATCACTATTTATTTACCCTTTTTCTCAATTGTTTTCCATCATCATGAGTAATGAATTTGCAACAAATTTATTTTCGACTTCCAATTTCCAATATTCATATTTGGGATTCTAGTTACATCTTCCAAGTCAACCTTTCGAAAAAAATTTCATTTGAAATAAAATGCCAGCGCTACCAAGCTCAACTCCTTGAATTTGAGAATCGTCTCCCCAAAGTGTTATGTCAATACTGTAGTCTTACATGTAACAGAGTCCAATGGTTCACCTAACAGTTTCAATACGCTTCTATTTTCGTATCGTGAATGTAAATGACACTAAAATGACAAGTCGAAAAATATAAACCATTTTACCTTTGTCGACATAACTTGTATACTCCATCAACTAGTATTCGAAAGTCTATACACAACACAACATTTTTTCTACCTTAAACATTGCCATTTTATACCATCTAGACTACTCCTATTTCTATTTGGTCATACAAATCAAGTACCAATTCATTGAATCCAAATATATGTATTTCAAAACCATATTTGCTTACGATATTAATGTAAATTTGTCTTGGAAATAACTCGGCCTTGAATGTATCAAACTTTGCTATAACATTGAAGGAATCAACAGTGAAAACTGATTAAGAGAAGATGAGTAAAGTTTAAACAAAATTATAGAAATATTCATTAGAGCCACAATAACCCATGTGATACATGGGGGGCTACATACAAAATTACTATGAACAAAACTTATCAAGACACCTAGAAAACTATAAATGAGCATAAACTTAAATGTAAACAAAATGAAGTCAAATAGACAAAAACAAAAGAAAAAAAAGCTCATGGATTAGCACCGTTGATAGTGACAGCAAGGTCCTGTGTGTCCTGCATTTCCTCAACAATATGACAAGGCCCAAATATTCCTCATTTTAAGATAATAGGCTGGGCTTCAGGGCCACAACACTCACTTTCCCCACAGAAAAATCCAGTTTCTCGACAGAAGTATCTGCTTTCTCCACAGAAGCATCAGACTCATGACCTTGTTTGGAAACATGACTAATCGTTCTAGGAATCCCAACAGGCACTGTAGATGCACAAGGAACAGTATGGTCAATATTAATTGAAGCAGATGGAGCCATAGAGACACTCCCGCTACCTCCATCACCCGAGGGGTCGAATCCCTCAGCTAATATTTTCCAAATGACCATAACATTTCTTTGGGTTATGGCCATATCTAATTCCACCATTTTGGACAAAGCCTGTGAAATAGCCAACTTAGTATGGTTCCATCTAGCTATCATTTCCTCCATAAGCATGCCCATCATATTTTTTATGATCCAATAGTGATTGGGGCTACCACCATCAGTATCACGAGCAAGGTTGTCCTTTACAAGCCTTATTTCCCACTCATCTATTATTGACTGAACTCGCGAAGAAATTTCATTGTTATAACCATCTATGTCTGTCACTTTCTTCACTCATTTCGAACGACCTCTACCACTCGCAGAATGATGAGACTGTCCACACTGCTTCGACATAATATGATGTTTCAGATGTAGAAGAAAACTCAACAAAGGAAGACACAAGTTTTTGCAACAAAATCTAGAAAAAACAAAAGTGCCACAAGACACTACCAACCAGCCAAGAAATGGCTGAACCAAATAAGGGACAAAGCCTCATAATCATGTTAAAACCATCACAACGGTCCGCAGCCATTAATGGAAACAAAATATTGTTGTACCACTTCAAATGACAACCGCGTCAAATCGTGGCTTATCTGTACTGACAAAACGTCCTCTACAAGGACAAATTAATGTTGTATTGAACAACATGCAAAAGGACAAATAGGATTAGTTGTATCACTCATCGCGCGTATGCAAAAATTATTATAAACCCCAAAGAGAAACAAGTTACACAGAAATAATACCAACAAAAACAATGAACTCCTTTTTCACAATGACTATTTATTTGATCAACTGCATGCCACCTTCTTGGGTTGTGTACAATCACCAGATACAATAACAACAATATTTAATTAATGATCACATATGGTGTTTCTGCAATCATACCGGTAATTGCCAATTTTTATTTTTGTTACATCTTAGTTATTTTTAATGATTTATTTTCACGATTCTTATATCCCGTAATCGGGCAGGGACGGAGCATCCACTTTAGGTGTCAAAAAATGCAGCATGTATTTAATCGGTTAAGTACACATTCTTAAAATGCTCAGGCTTTATTCTGTCTATTCGTATGGATTTGATCGCTACCATCTTTTTTTCACTAGGTGGATTGCGTGTTTTCATGACACTTCTATCTGTTGCATGGTAGAGTGCCAGTTTGCATAGCAAGACCCGTTTCATTAATGGATAACGACTGTAGAGTAGGACAACAAGACCCACTTCATTAATGCATAATTACTGCATAATAAGTGAAAATATTTTCGCATGACAACCAGAGCATGGTTCTGCCACAATACCCCCAACTACTATCCATTGACGTGCAAAGCATTTAATGCTATTGCAACATGCCTGATCACCTTTGAATCTTGAACAGCTCAACATCCAATAATCATCAAACTTTCTGCAGCCACATTAAATGCTTTGCTGCTCAATAGATTGATGTTGTCGTCAATTCCATTCTTGCAAATTTGACTCTGATTATCCGCATCTAGAGTTAAATTTCATATTTATTAATAGAAATAATTGTTATTATTTAATCTATTGACTTCATATACGATAAAAAACAAATAAGAAACATCTCCATGTTCCAATTTGCGATATTCGAGATTTCCGAATCTGCAACAAAAAAAAAAATTTACCAAGCAAAACTAAAAAATCTGAAATGCGATATTCGAAATTTCGGAATCCAGGAATACTATCTTTTCCAAGAACCATGTTATACTCTCCGACATTTTGGATTCCGAAAATGCTAGGTGCCAAAATCCAGAAAATCCAGAAAACCTAAATTCAAATACAAACATCTGCATGCTCCTATTTCCAATTGCCGATATTTCTTAATTTTGAAATCAAGATTCTATGTTTTCCAATAAGAAACATGCTATGTTCCGATTATTGCCTCAGAATTTATTGTGTCACAGTTTATTATGTTTGTTCCTACTCTTTCCGCCTAACTTCTTCCTCCCACATCGAATACATGCTATAAGGGTAGATAAATAGTGAAGGCTCTTTACCCTATTGATTTATTTTTTCAAAGGCATATTTTTTTCGTGAAAAATAAATTTTATATAATGGAAAAAGCATCTATGGAACCAGAAAATTCGGCTCCAGCTTCAAGCTTTAATATTTCAAATTTAAGTAAAAATTTCATATAGGGTGTTCCTTATTGGAAGCATAGTTATTAAATTTTGAGAAATTAATAACAACAAGCACAAATTTCACAAAATAGTGACCTTGCAGCTTTAGAATAAGTTCTTTACCTAAAACAAGTATATCATAAATATGAATACCTATAATTTTATTGACATAACAACACAAATCAATCCTCAAACAAAAGTAAGAAAATTACAAAAACAAAATCTGCTTACGGGCAGAGAGTATATTTTATTTTATTTTAAAAAATATATTAACATCCTCTTTAATTTTCAACAATTCCACACAACAGATTGGTTTTAAATATTCAATTACCATAAAAACAACAATATTAAAAAACTATTTACACTACATAAGTGATATCATAAATCGAACACTTAATTTGCTTCTTCCCGACTCCCACTTTTCGCTTAAAATAAACTCAAAGCAATAACTAATCTAGCAACAAACCTTTGGTTTTTCACATTCATGTAGAATACTAAATAAATTGCAGTTTTTAGAGATAGATAGATATTTTACGCATATAAAACGGTTGCACTTTTCCATACATAAAACGTCTATGATAACTGTAAAATTACACTTAAACAAACCGAATAATCATTTCAAGATAAAAATACAACAGGATATAACAAATAAATAAAAATAGTAATTAATATTCACACATGCAAATCAAGATTATTTATTCCAAAGTATTAAAAACACACAAATTTTATATGCATAAACAATGTATCAGTCTCTCAAAATTCTACATGAATGTGAAAAAGTGCATTTTTCAGAAATAGATTGGGGATCTATCGAATTTGTCAAAAAAATGACTTTTCCATACATAAAACCTCTATCATAATTGTATAATGAAACTTAAACAAATTGAGTAATCATTTCAAGATAAAAATACTCCAGGATATAACAAATAATGAAAAATAATAATTAATGTGCACACATGCAAATCAAGATTATTTCTTCCAACTTACTTTAGAAAACTTAACAAAATCAAATTGCAAAGAATAATATCCAAAGTGTTAAAAACACACAAATTGAAACTACCCAATAACACAATGTCTATTTGTCTTCAAATAAGATTACACAATTACGAGATTAGTTTCTATGTTTCCAATAAGGGCAGAATGCCACTTGCCAAATGGCTCCAAAATCTCATTCAGTTCCTGAAAATGAGCACTCCTCAACTAAATTTCGGTCTTGCAAATTTTGGAAGAAATCTCCTCCTATCTCACTTTTTTCAATTGTTTAATGAACACCTTTATTCAAGCTATTGAAGCAAGAGGAGCTTTCATCCATTTCTCAATTTTTTTCACTGTCACTTGATTGATTTGTTGAATCAACTCTTTCGAATCATCTAACTCCTTTTGAACTTCTTCCAAATGAAGTTAGTGCAAAGGTGCCTCATTGATAAGATCCAAAACAGGAAAACTCAAATACGTTAGCAAATTCTTTGAATCTGACCACCTTTGTTCACAAATCATTTGTCCTAATTTTATTAAATCTTCAACAAAATCACAGACACCCTCCCATGTATGAATTGCAACTTTAGTTGTTTTCAGCTGTAATGTGTATAAAATTGGCAAGCCATTAGGTCTTTCCTTAACATACTTTTTCCAACTTGTTACTTGCTCTAAAGCAGCAGATGCTTTTTTTATGCCATCCTGGTGATCCTCAACAATTTCAAAATGTTTGCTAAACTTGTCATACAATGCTTGCATATCATCAAAAGAAGTATACAAATCAATCACAGCCTGTCGAAAATCTTCCTGCAATTTACAGAGTACTTGTTTAAAATCCGCAAGTGTCATATCTAGAAAATACTACACTTTCAAACCTGCTTGAGCATCTTTCAACTGCTGATTGACAAGAGCAATTTTCTCTACTCCTTGATGATTCACAACCTCTGCATTCTCAAGTTGGTGCTTCAATTCTTCAGCTTTCACCTTCCATTCCTCCACTCTCTCTTGATGTTCTCATTTCAACTTACCAATTTCTTGTTGATACTTGTTTTCTGCCTCTGCTAAGTCCTGTTTCAACTTGTATAATTCCTTCTCTTTTTCACCAAAAGACAAAGTTAATTGTGAAACTGTGCTAAAATTAGCTCCAGTGAAAACTCCCATGGCAGCAGTTGCGTCCACTGCTTCTTGAGGAATATTACTTGTATCTGCCTTCCAAATAACTTGACCAAGGGTAGACACATCTTTTCCTGACCCATGTCTCCCTTTCTTCTATCCCATTTTAACCACAGCTTTATCCTTTTTACTCCAATAATATTTTCCCATCAATACAACTACATCTTCTCTGAAATCTTCTATCACTTCTGATGATGAATTCATCTCAAGCTGAATGGTAACCAACAAATCAATTTCCATTTGATTTATAGGAATATCTATCCTGAGTGGGGCAATGTCCATAGGACTTGAGACAGAGGTAAAGGTGAGTGATAAACAAATTATCTTCTCTGCAAAAGCATCTTCCACATGAGTCTACTCTTTTTGTGCTTCTACCACTTTAGGTTGTTCACAACTTGTTTCAGTGAAAACTTGTTTTGGCCCTTTCTATAGAGTATCTTCCATTGTGCCAATACAAAAGATCGATGAGCCTTAAAGAACATGTTTCCCTTTGGCCTTCGGTTGAGCAACAAGAGCAACATCAGAACTTGCTACATCCTCTCTCGCTTCTTGTTCCGCCTTCTCCTTTCCAAGATATTCTTTTATTTTTAGTTTATCTCCTCTTTATCCAACAATTTTTGTCTTAATTTCCTTTTGATACTTGTACATAATCAACTTCCTCTCTGGATCAGTAATTTTATCCATCGCCTGCTTAAAATTGATAGCTCCTTGAAACATGGAATCATCGGGTTCATTTTCATGAACATATTGCAATTTCAAGTGCTCATGAGCAAATAGATCAGCCAAATATCCTATTGGGTCATGAATTATTTTGAATGCCTCCCCCAAGTTCATAACAGAAATCTCCTTTCCCACCAAAGATGCATGAGCAAGACTCTGTAGCGTAAGGTTGCCAATATTCACGGGAAATTTTGGCCAACTCTTCTTCTTATGTTTGCTCAACTTGGGTGAAATGCCATCAATAACAGTCTGATATGCAAATTCTTGAAGCACCATTCGGTGTGGAACAATTCTAGGAAGCAAGTGAACTATATTACTTCCCCAAATTCTTATGTAAGAGAAAAATTGTCCTACATACCAATCGCCAAACCCTGAAATCATTTCCTTAGCACTATTAGAGAATGCAGGAGCATCAACTTTAAAAATATTGTAGTACATTGACCCAAGAAATAGGTCACAAAGTTCATAAACCCGAGGGATAAAATTGTTGTCCCACATATCAGCGCAATATATATGAACCGGTGGAGATTTCTCCGTCCAATTCCAATTTAGAGTCAGGAAAGCAGTCGACGAACAAAATGCATCCATTACAAACCCTGACATATAGAAAGATGGTTTATGATTGTTGTGGGTTCTCTCATATTTTTCAATTTCCTCATACAAATTAAACAACAGAATTTGCGCCCATTTGAACGGATGACCTGTAAGCAATATATGGTTCACCAGAGGACCCCACTTTGCTTGGAATGAAGAACAATTGGATAAACCATATAACCTACAAATCATAGCGCACAATAAGGAAAATGGTTCCTTGAACCAAGATACAGGATATGCAGGAAGTGAAACAAGAATATCAAGCATTGGGTCTTGCAGCCAAGATTTCACCGCTTGTTCGTAATTCAAATTGGCATGACTTTCCTCGACAAATTTTGATGAGAGAAGCTGCTTGGGAGTTGGAAAAGCATAAGCCCTATCAAAAATATTTGGATGAAACAAAGCAATAACGACATTATGAATATCACGAAATATTCTTTCCTTAGGGTCTACGTGATCCAATGCCCACATAACAAGGTCTGTGTAAGGAATAAATGGCGGTCTGGCACCAACACGATGCAGCTAAGAATAGTGTATCTGAAGGTATGCAAGTTGGTCATGATCAACAGAGTACAAGTCATCATTGTAAAAAATAGTATAAATTCTAGACCAGTCTATAATTAAGATCTCAAACACATAACCACTGGTGTCAGTAAAAACACCGGCATTAGGATCTTTGTTTTTCAGCTCTTGAAGAGCACTTTTAGATCTCATATTCCTACTTGTCACAGATAGCTTCTCTGGTTGAATTTTAGCAACCATGTCTAAAAACAACCTAGGTTAAAATTTACCAAAAAAAACAATCACACGACGAAAACTTACAAGTGTAAATGCTCAGAAAGTTACAACTGCAACCGTTGTAACGCACAGCATATGCACTATAAAAAACCCCTCACCAAACTCAAAAAACATCAATAACAATGGTAAAAACCCTAAATTCAAATATTAAATAAGTGAACTCAAACAGCCAAAAATAAATATCGAAAATAGAGAGTAGGGAATATCGAAACATTGCAAATCGAGAATAGGGAAAATAGATAAAATTATTAACTACAAACGACAAATTACCATTTTGAGATCCAGTTCCCATTTCCAATACTCCGGAAGTGACAAAATAGATAAATAATAAATCAAGCTATATTTCCCATATCTGATAACTGATACGTCAATATCTTAACCATTAAAATCTCTACTTTTCTCTTGTGCCACAATCTTCGGAAATCTTATCTTTTCCAGCTTCTCGATTTCCGAGTAACATTTGATAGACCAATTAAATTGGCAATACGAAAACATAGTTGTCTTTCTCGTTTCTGATATTTCAAATATCATAAATCGAAAATTGGAAAAACATATGTTCATTCATAACGATCAATTTAAACTCACTATGTATTTTTTTTTCGGTCTTCCTCTAAACAATATATGCACTTATTTCTTGGATTTCACATAAATTTGTGTGAAATAGCTAATATGTGCAGTTATTATGAAATATATAACCTTTCGTTATACGAATTGTTTTGTCCAAATGCTTATGTACAAAAATAAAGACATACTACGCCCTTGGAAATTTTAACCGAAGGTCCCTCGGTCACTGCCAAATTTAGCGGCCTTATCGTGAACGCAGAGCTAGTTTAAAATAAGATGGACTTCGCGGAGGAAGAAGTTACGCAGAAAGAATACGAACAAATAGAATAAATCCTGAGTGATTTCAGAGGACCATGCAGGAAAGCATGATGGCAAAAATTTACCACCTAGCACTATAACATTTAACAGTAATATATCCTGGGATATATGCCATCAAATCTGAGCATTCCACATATAGAGGTGCATCTCCCAGGATATATTACTATTAATGCTGCATTTCTAGGTTTTTATTGTTTTCCAACCACGCCTATCATTTCGGAGCAACCAGAGTTTCATTTGATTCTAGGGAGCACTTTCGAGCTTATCACTTTATGCTCAAAATGGGTTACCTTTTTTGCCACTTTGCCTCATTTCCATTCCAGGATCTGCCTGAGAAATTAAGTAAACGTCTGCAAGATTTAACTATAACATTGTAAGAATTTCCATTTTGGAGCCGAATTCCACATCCCGAACCGAAAATCGGAAAAGCACTGAAACCCTTCAGAGATGTCACCATTTCCATGAGTTTTTAGCTGGTTAACGTAAAACCAACACATTCTAAAATTCAAAATAGATATGATATTGAATCGCAAATAACAGACGCCTAGCCCAACACTGCCAAATGACGATTGGACATGTGTCATGGAATGTGGGAGCGCTTGTGGTAAGGTAGATTGAAAATCCATGCTTATGGTATGATCAGCAGCAGCACGAGCAACTCTAAAGACTCACGCGCATCCCCAGAGTTTAGTAAGTAGTTCTACCCCCTCGGGCGTAGCTTGCAGGTCTGGTTGGGAACAGCGCGCACACTAGGACCCTCTCCACGCATGTAAAGGTGCACCAGTGTGCCCAAAATCGCACCTGTGACATCAGGACATCTAAGGACATAGATTCAGTGCTCCATAACGCACTTGCCACACCAGAGCATCGATTCATTGCTCAAGAGCTCGAGCCATCTTCTGTCGAAACTGAATTTGTTACTCTGTAAAAGAAAATAGTGATTTTCTTCCATTTTCTTTATATTTATTTTACTGTAGTAAAGGGCGTCAAGTTCTGTGGATTTCTATTTTGGCGAAAGGGTAAGAAATAGACGGAAATCGAAATCCAAAATTGGACCATATGGTATTTGTCTCGTATTTTTTTATCTTACTGTCTCACTATAACTAATTCTCTAACAAAAGTTTTAGTTGCGAAAAGACACAATATTTTTACCCCCTCGGCGTTTCTTTGCACCTCTTGGTGCAAATGCTAGTTATTGAAATGTTAATTATAACTTGTGTATTTAGTGTTAATTATAAATATTGTTTATAATTATTGAAATATTAAAATGTTAATTATAAGTTGTGAATATAGTGTTAGTTATAAATATTATTTATAATTATTGAAATTTTAAAATGTTTTTTTTGTAAAGCTTTCACCCACAGAGTTTCGACCGGTCACCTTACACAAGAAGTGCCTTAACAATACACCCATTCATTGTATATTCTAAGTCCTGTGACGAAATTTTAAACCGTTAGTTATAATTATTAATTACAAGACTGTGAATTTAATTTCGAACTAGTTAGAGAAGATATGTCGGCTTTGTAAGACTTTATGATGTTAAAAGGATATTATTTCCTTTAACTTGTTGGTTGAAATTTAGTGGGACTTAAATGTTGGATTGGGTGGAGGGTTTATTTTATTTTATAATTGACCTCCTAGGAAAGTGGTATGCACTCCTTCCAAAAGGGGAGAGGTGGTGGAGAACTGGATAAATAGAAAGGAGGAAAAGGAAGAAGGGGGGACTTTTCTTTTCTTTTGGGGAGATATTTTGTGGAAACCATGGGGGTGAGAATTGAAAGGATTTGAGAAAGGAAGTTGAAGCTAGGAACCCATGGGAGAAACCAAAACCATGAGATTTGAACTAGAGGTCAATTGGATATTAAGACTTATTTGTAAATGTTGCATATGTTGTTGTTGTCGTTCTTGGGGACTTCGGGCACGGAGGAACAAGGAACCTATGGGTTTCTTGGAGATATGGAGTTGGCGAGGCTCTTTCTAGATTGTTGGGAGGTAAAATCCAGTTTTTGTTTTACTATGGCATAAAAAAGGAAGAAATCTTGGGATAATCCAAATATTTAACATTTATTTCTCTGAATTTCCAAAATTGTATTTATGTTAGTTATGTTAATAATTAGTAGTTATTTTTATTTTGATGGTGAAATTTATATGGACGCATTATTTTGTTCATCATCTAGAAAATGAATAGCTAGCATTATGATGAAATATTATTAAACTTTTCCTACTTAATTCCTTAACTCTTGTTGAGAATTTTTAGAATCGATAGAATTAATTCTTGTCTCATGTATATTATAAATTTTTAAATGATAATCTGTAAAGTAAGCATTAGTTCGTAAGGACCACAGAGTGTGGTCGTTACATGACTCCACTCTTATTTTTGTTCATTACATGTTATATAGGTTGTCTTTGGCTAGATAACTTATTTTGGGTTTTGTGCAGGCAATAGCTTACTGTCCAACCTCTCAACAATAAGAATTATGAGGCCCTTTGCCCATAATTAAATGTTTTATCAGTAGCATATATATTGATGTATTAGATGTACTACATCGCATGGAAATCACCTCGATAGACGTGTGAGTCACACAGTTCAAATACTTTGTAAATAGTGCGGTGAATTCGTGTAATCTCTGCTCCACTGTAATCACGCTATAAGCGCAACTATGGGTCCAATACACTTCTTTCATTTATTTTATTTTTACTTTTTTTTTTTCACAACATCTACTTAATGAATTAGAAAATATAACCCACATGCAATTTTTTTTTCTTCAGTAATTACATAACTTAGTCCAAGATAGGGAGTAAATAATTCATTTCCTGAATACTAATTATGCTAAAAGACTTTGAGGCTTTCAACAAGCCTCTTAGTACTCACTACGACTAGATGATTATGTTTGCCATCTCATTGGAATTGTTCATTGGAATTGTTAGTCTAGGCAATTAGATTTGACCACCTCTAATTATATATATTTTTGCTTCTTGCTTATTTCTTTGTTTTATGCAAGATAGTTTAGTTCAATTTCTCACACGAGCAAAGGAACTAAAGACTCCTTTACTCAAAGTATGCTCCTTTCCTTGCACTCTTAGTGATCTTGGAAAATCAAAAAAAGGTGATAGGTTTGAAATACCTCCTTTGCACACATTTACTTCATTAAGCATCTTTATTAGTTGTTATTTTCTTAGATTTGAATTAAAGTGGATTCCCATGTGTCTTTACTTTATGCTTTTTTTTGTTAGTTGCAAATTTCAATTTCATTTGCTTTCCAAACATATATGTGGTTTCCACTTAAGCACACATTGAGAGACATAAATACTCTTTCACATCTAGTATGATCTCCATCCTTCACTCTTAGTGATCTGGATGGATTAGAATGATATGAAAGTTTCAAATACCTCTCACACTTGATCAAATTTGGACCATTTTAAAATTAGCATTGCACATGCAATTCTTAAACCAACTAAAATCCTCCACAGGAGGTCACAAAATAAAATTTTAGTTAGTTTAGTAATGATTGGGATAAGCATCCAAATAATTCCCACCAATCTTCTATGTTTTTGAAACATAGCATTGTTGACTTTTAGGGTATTTTAAATCCTACTATCAGCGAGTGTTAAAAGAGAACCTAGATAAGAAGTGCATGGTGCCCAAGGACATGAAATCCAAGATATAGTTGTTTTTGATCCCCATAAATATTCACTCGTATTTTTATGGAGATAACAATTTACCACCCAGGCCGAACCATATATCCACACTTGGTGCAGGTATCTTAGTGGCCAAAAACTAGGATATCACCAGGGAGAAATTGTGGGTGCAATTGACTATGGATTTGGATCTCCCTAGCTATTGGAAATGTTTCCATCCATTTCACAACATAGCCCCAACATCATTACTTGATAATTGACTCTATCATACCTTCATTATCCAACATCGGGGGATTTCATCACCGTCAACGGGTAAGCTACCGGAAGCCCCTGTGACTTTTGAGAGGAAAGGACATTACATATTTTAAGGAAATCACAATTATTTTATTTTTATTTAGAATATAACGTAAGTTGTGATTAAAAAGAACCAACTTCTAGACTAATTCCTCAAATACTCAAGCACCTATCACTCACTTTGCACCATATTGAAATTGTCGTGGTTGGCATATTTTAACATTTATGTTTATACCCCTTTATCATTACTCTCACTTGATCACATAAACCACAACCATAGTGGAACAAAGAAATATAGGGTAGTCTCTTAGACTACAAGGACTTTCTCCTCTAAATAAAGATGCTTTCCCATTTACCCCTTATGGTTCACGAGGGAGATACTCTAGTCGGGGACATTCCCAAGCAATGTTGTTAGGGTTAGCTCGGTGAGAGCGTTCCTTTCTTAAATCTCCCTTTTCTACACTTGGATATCATACAAATCCATTTTTTTCTCCATATTAAGGAAGAGACAAAACTCCATTTCCACCCCCTGATGGGAATACCCCCCATCATATCCTTCTTTAGGATAAAGGAATCCCTAATATTCTCCATGTTAAGGAGGAGATACACCACCATTCACACCACTCTCATCTCCAAGAGGTGGAAACACACATAACACTATGGAAGGATCAACCCCTAGCATGAACTTGCCTTTCATGGAGAGCTTAAATCTCCCTAAACTGGATAAACTAATTAATGACCCCATTCTTCATGATCCAATTTTCCTAGAAATCCCCCTTAAGCTTCCCTTAAATATCCCAAAATTTCAAGGGAAATGAGGATATGACCCAACAAACATGTCATGCGTTTCACCTTTGGTGCTCATCCAATAGCATTATCAACAACCCAGTTCATCTTTGTCTCTTCCAGAGAACAATTCCAAGCACAATGGACAAATGGTATGTCAACCCACAATCTGTAACTTATACCACCTTTGAGTCAATTACCACTATTTTCCACATGTATTTTCAGTTACCCATACATCATGACCTATGGCTTGAAATCCTCATGAAATTTTGGCAAAATAGTTCCACCCATATCGCAGATCACATCCATGAATGGAGTAGACATCAAAATTTGTGCTAAATAGAAATTAAAATCAAATTTATATTGGATTGGTTCCTAAAATATCTCCAACCCATGATTGCAAAGGATGTGGAAACCTAATTTCCCAAAATGGAAGAAGAGGTCATCCCAAAGTCCCAACATTTCAATTTGATTTATGCACAATATGGGTATCTATATACCATTCTCCCTAATGCCCCTCGGCATCATTCTCTGAATCCTAGACCCTCAGGTACATCTCACTTAGTTTACAGGCTTATCGAAACAATTTTTCAGTAGGTAAATTCTCCCCAACCGCCTACTCCTATACCATACACAATGGCACAATATTACCCACTAACACCACCTATATCAACGGTGCCTACAACTACACCAAATCCCCCATTTAGTTAGTTAACCTATGGACCATAAAGTCCTATATACTTGAATGCTAGCCAAGCATCTTCAATATCACCACTTCAAATGGCACTACCTACTCCTACATCCACAACATATTGAGCACCTAACACATATATTTCCATACCTAGCTATAATATGTAATTCCAATTTTTGGGTTCTCCTGGTCCTGCCCCCATGCCTCAAAGGGGGTAAATCTAGTACAACCTTATCCTACACACAAATTCAACGATATGAACAGTTAAATGTAGCTAATCCCTTGAATCCTCAAAATCATGGTAATAAGAAAGGAAATAATATGCCAAACTAGTAGTAGGGACAAGGGGCAATCCTCAACTAGGACATGGGTAACCAGAATGAGGGGGGGAAATCCCACTAAGTAGGGAAATAATTCCAACCTTAAATCAATTTATCCTTGCTCCATGTGTGGAGAGTATGGGAATTACACGCACCATTACCTGTTGATACTTAAGTGTCAACAAATGCTTGAAGCAAAGAAGAAGGTTGTAGCCAACCGTTTTGAAGCACCTAACACACCACAACCCCAACAAGCTTTGTTGCAACAACCCTTTTCCAATCAAGGGGTGGTTACCCAACAAACAAATACTCTCACCTAAGGTGAATGCACCTCTCAAAATATTTATATGAACATGGTGGAGGTCAACCTATAGACTCATGTCAAAGGGTATGGCATGTTTGATCCCTTGCAAGGGGAGGATACACCCATTTCCTCTAGTGGGCCTTTGCAAATACCTTGTCCAAACAATAACTAGATCCCTCATGTCCCAAAATCACCACTGATACAAACTACCCATAAACCTCACATGAAATTTACCCACAACTACAACATTGTAGATGATTTGGCTCAATCCCATGCCTCCATTTCGACATTAGAATTTTTCCAATATTTCCCTTCCCATAATAATGCATTACTTATTGCGTTAGGCACCATTGATCCTTTTGATTCATGCCTCATGACGTTTGACCTCGATAAAGGAGAACCACAACTACCCTCGTTACTCCCCTTCCAAATTCTCGTCACTATAAAAAACATTATCATTCATTGATGCATCATTGATTGAGGATCATCGACTTGTGTGATGTCCACTCATGTTTGGAAATGTCTAGTTTCACCAGACTTGGTTATCTCATTTATCGCTCTCTGCTCTTATGATGGGAGGCCATCAAAACCTTTGGGTTTGTACTAGAATGTCCCTATTGAGTTGGGAAGAAAAAATTGTACTTTTGGATATTGAGGTAGTTGATGTGCATCGTGGCTACAATATTTTTCTAGGACATAGTTATATGTATTCCATGAAGGAAGTATCATGATTGGTGTTCAACATCATGATATTCCTACACAATGGGAATATTGTCACCCTTAACCAACTAGACTACTATGACTTGCATGCCAACACAAACCTAGATAACTTCCTACCCACCATACACTAATTCCCCCCAATATTTTGATATTAGTATGGGGATTTACAAAGTTTTGGACTTGTTGGGGGCATAATCAGGCCCTCCACCCGAAATTTCCATGTCTATAGACATACTCATGTAAATTATATTCACCTTTGAAGATAAGTCACAATCCCTCTCCACATCAACATCAGTACCCCCTACTAACCATGGCATCGACCAAACCTTAAACCTATTGGTGCCCCTTATATTTCAGATCCCTTTCTTATACCTTTCCCCCACATGTGACTCCAGGGAACACCAATAATGTCCCAAATCACACCAAATGAGCTTACTTTAGGAATACGTATGTGGTATCTAGCATCCCCTTACCAGGAGATGGATTTCAAGTTACTATCCCATTATAAGTTTGTACCCATCTCACTACAGGCATACCATCAGGATCTCCGACTGAGAAAAAAACCCATAACCCAACCATCACTAGTGGTCACTAAACCTAATGTTGGGTGCACAAAACAACCCAAGTTGAAAAACCCAATAGTACCAAGTACTACCCCCACACCTAGAGTAAACCCAACATGCTCTCTGTGCGAGAATCAAGGACATCATACGAACCTATGCCCCACCTTACCGAAGCTCGGGAATTTGCTTAATACCCTTGTTAGTGTAACACACACTAAAAACACCTCAGTACTAGGAGGCATACCAACTACTTTAGTTGCACCAACACTAAGATGAATACCAAGTCATTGTGCACAATATGTTCTCAATTTGGGAATTACACACATCAATTCCCCAATATCCCTCAATTTCGAGACGGATTGGAAACCATTCACCTCAAACACCCCATGGTCAAAAGATACCCATATGAGCATCAAAAAACCACCTTCATTAATGGTGTTACTACATCAGTGCCAATGACAAGGGCACCACTGCAAGAGGTACAAACACTACTCACACCGTCGCCAATAGTGCAACCCCATGTGTGTTCATCATGTGGGAATCATACCCATATGATCTCAAGTATAATTGGCATTATCACTACTGACAATGCCACTCGACCACTACACTTGACACATGATCTTAACCGCGCTCGAGCCACTCATCCATGTATACCATGTGGACAACTAACACGTTACTCATTTTAGTGTACCATATTGCACATAAAACAAGCTATCCACTTAGAGAAAATGTTGTTCAAGTAACACCCTCCTCCCCTTAGGGTGTACCCACTAGGATATCCCATAGAGGAATTTATTCCCCCAAAGTCGAATACCACCGATCATGTTGATATCATTATTATCAAGTTTACTCACTAGTGACAACACATCATCATCATCATCAGAGGAAGACCATAATCCACCACCAAGGAAAACCACCTCCATGGAAGACAACTCTACAACAAAATTTCCCTACGAAGAGATACCCCCCCACACACAAAGTTTGACCACTTATGCGGATATCATTTGCATATGATCATCACCCATTTCTCTTTTACCTGATGTCAGCGAAATCTCACTCACCCCTGGTGAGACCCATTCAGAAGGTCCCACCTTAATCATCAACGAGCCTAGATCTCATGATATCCTATCTAAACATTCCTTCTCTTTAGACAAGGAGATATTAGAGGCCTTGAATGATTGAGAATCCACTTCGAATGACCTCCATCATAGGTAATCTTTCTCCTTGTGGGGAAGAATCACCAACTTACATATAGCTCAACAATACACCATTGATTCAAAAGATAGCATTCCCCCTAACCATGTTGATAGGTTTAAAAACCCTATCCCCACCCCTAATGCCTTCAAACAAGGAAACATGGATAATATTTCATACACCATCCAAGTGAATATCTATGCTAAAATAGTGGTAATAAAAAATATCTACATAGGTGCTTTTTTTCTTCACAAGAGGTCTTTAATTATACATCTATATTCAAAGAGTTTAGATATGTGTTCGCTTGTTCATATGATGAAATGCTAGGCCTTGACACTTCTATCATTGAACACCATATGAAATCATGGTCAGATGATTCCCCCGTGGAGCATCAAATCTAAGGCCCCAACCATCAAATCCGAAATCAAGAAACTCCACCAAGATGGATTCATCTTTCCCATTGCTTATATGTCATGGGTATCTTGTCTAGTACCTATAAACAAGAAGCAATGTACTATATGAGTATACACTGACTTTCTTGATATGAACCAAAGTTGTCCCAAAGACAACTTCCCCACACCATTCATTGATCAGATAATCAACTCATGTTCTTGCCATTAAACCTTATCCTTCATGGATGGTTTTTCATGCTACAACCAAATATGCATCCATCACTAGAATCAATAAAATATGACTTCTCAACACCATGGGGAACGTCTACATGCCACGTATCACCTTTCATCTTAAATAATGGTGGTGGTACATTCCAACCATCCATGTCATATGTTTTCAATGACCTAGCATGCATCATCTTGGTCTTCATTTATGACCTAACTGCCAAGTCAAGGAAACCAAGCGATCAATTTGTCGATTTATGAAACATCTTTCTAAGATGTCGCAAGTACAAAATTCGATTGAATCCCCTCAAGTGTGTATTTTGATCCATTAAAATTCCAAGCCATCCTCAAAATATCCCATCTGAGAACACAAAGACAGTTACAAATAATCCAAGGTAAATCCAACCTCCTTCAGCCTTTTTTCCTATACTATCCCACTTAAGCCCATGTTTTTATTCGTTTTCTTAGAAAGGATATCCCTTTTTAATGGGACAAAACAAGACCATCCATCTTTCGAGGCACTCAAACAAGCCTTGGATTCATCTCGGGCCTTATCTACACACAAGACTTTGATGATAATTTCATCCTCCACATCTCATCGTCATCTTGTGACATCACCATTGTCTTAGTCCATAATGGGGAAGGACAAAACGAACATGTAATTTACTATATTAGAACAAAATTGGCAACACCACCTCTAAACTATACCCATGATGAGAAGTTAGCATTAGTTGTCATCCTCTCAGCGCAAAATTGTGCCACTATATATTGCTACCCAAAACAACAATGGTCGTAGAATCCAACCCCATGCAACACATAATTAGCAGAAGGCTCATCAATGGTGAGTTTGCAAGGTGGATTGTCATTCTCAAAGAATTTGAACTCGAGTTTGTTACTCCTAAAAGAAATAAAACCTTCGCTCTTACTGAGTTCATTACAGACCTTCTTGCCACTACAACAGGAATTCCTATCAAATATGAATTCCCAAATGAACATATTTTCATCTTAAATAGCAACGATCCCTGGTAGGGAAACATTTTGACCTACCTTTTGAAACACAAAAAAATCCCCTCATTTATCCCTCGATGATCATCACTGCATTCACCACCAAGCCCTAACATACCTCTTCATCAGAGAAGTTTTGTATTCAGAGGGAATCGATATAATCCTATGGCAATGCCTACCTCATGAAGAAGTTGACCTACCTCACGAAGAAGTTGAACAAGTCATCAATGATCATCAAAATGGAGCTTGTGGTGGCCACTTGTTTGGGGTGGCCACCACCCAAAAAATTGTTCTTGCCTGTTTTTTTTCCCTCATTGTTTAAATACTACGTCTATGCAATAAAAAGTTGTAAAAACTATGCAAGACAAGGGCCCCACCCGCCCCAGTCCATCTGATCATCAAAGGAGACCCATTTTGCAAATGGGGAATCAATTTCATGGAGTGTTGTCCTACATCAACCCAAGTATACAACTACTTCATTGTCATTGTAAATTACTTCACCAAATGGGCTGAAGAAATGCCTACTTTCAATTGCACTAGCACTACAACAACCTTCTTCTTCTTCAACCACACCATCTCACAATTTGGCATTCCCAAACAATTAATTTATGATAATGAAACTCATTTGTGCAATGATAATTTTAAGGAATTGTCGGCACTCTTAGAATTCAAACATGAATTATCTACCTGTTTTTTTTTTTACAAAAACATAGTGGTAGAATATTAAGATACCGGTAAATCAGCTACCGAGTGATTTGAGAAGTAATTTAAGCAAAATAGCAGAGAAAACTATTTCAGCGCTAGACTAGGAATCCAAAGGGGCGCAACAGCCTTATTTTAGCAGATTAAAAGGAGAGGAAACAGAGGAGAGAAATGGATAAGACACAGAATGATCACAAACTCCTTCAAATCAGCCTGGGGGACTTCATTTGTTCATTTTAGCAGCCAGCTTCGCTACAGCAGTCTCCAGTTCGCTTAGGCGCTTTCCAAAGTCACCCAGCATGTTGGCATCATCCTTGAATCCAGTGCGAACTTCATCTTTGAACTCTTCCATTTTCTCTGATGAGGCCTCTTGATCAGCTCATAGTTTCCTTAAGTCTTCATTAAGCAGATCCTAGGTTTTCTCTCCTGCTTGAGATACCTCTTTCAGTTTGTTGTCATGGCTGTCCATTCGGCCCCTGAGTCTCCCCATTGAAGTTTCAAGCTCTGAAAGTCGACCTTCCACTGAGATACCCGAGGAGGAACTGGTCGTCGCCATTGCCAATATCGGATGAAAGCTCTTCTTTATCCATGCTACAAAAGGGACCTCCTTAACCTTCATAGGGCCAGAGAGATCTACTGCTTTGTTGAAGGCGAAATAACATGAATAAATAACAGAGCGAACGAAGGAGAGGATCACGGAATGCTTGTGATCAAAATCGAAAATCAGAGATTTTTTGCAGAGCATGACGGTGAAGGAGAATCTCTGAGCAGAGGAGCGCATTCTAGCAAATGAGCTCGCCCTACTCCAGCTAAGGGATGTCCCATCTAGCTCCCATACCATCCATGTGCAAAATGCCTTTGCCCAGAAGGGTGCCATCACTTGCTGCGATGTCTGCCAGGGAGTTCAGGCCTCTAAGGACGTGAAAGAATCTAATGGAATGGAACCTTTTACAAAGGAGACGAATTCTAATAAAAATTTGAGTTAGATGGATGTTGGGGGGACATTTCTTCTTAATCATGGCTTGAATAAGAAGGCGAGAATCACCAAAAACTAATAACTTTGTTATTCCTTTGTCTCGAGCAATCCTCAAACCTTGAAATAGACCGCAGAACTCTGCTTTATTGTTAGTATCAGTGCCAAGTCCCCAAGCATAACTGCTGATAACGTTACCATTAGCTTCAGTGATGACTCCTCCACATCCAGCTACACTTGGGTTGCCTTTTGATGCACCGTCAAAGAAGAGACAGAGTTCATTCATGTTTAATTTCCACCTGTTGAAATCAAGATCACCAAGCCGGATTTCCCAATGAGCATGGGATTTTGTTAGAGTTCGACCCTGGTGGGTAGCGGCAAGCATGCTAAGCCAATGAGTTTCTTCCGGCAGAAGGGGAGAAGTGGAAATCCAGGATTCTTTCTGACTCAGAGCTTCCCCAAGAATTGCTCTTGCCTGGACTGCTACCTTGGAGGGATGGCTTTCCTGACCCCTGAAGATACGATTGCTTCTTTCCAGCCAAATATTCCAACAGATGGCTTTTAGCATCCAATTCCATGCAGTTTGTAGCAGGGGTTTCTTGGCTAGCTGGAACGGAGAGAGACTCATCCAATTTGGAAGCAAGGCTTGGATAGTAGCAGGAAGAGTGATGCCTAGGTTCACCCTCAAGGCTTGTTTCCAAACCTCTTTGGAGAAATGACAGCTCAGAAGGATGTGATCCAAGGTTTCATTCCCACTTTTGCAAAGCGAGCATCTAGTTGGTCCTTCCATTCCTCTTTTCATGAGGTTTTCTCCCGTGAGAATGCTTTTGTGGGCTAGGGTCCAGCAAAACATGTCTATTTTCGGGATGAAGGCTATGGACCAAAGAAACTTCCAGACCACCGGATTGGGAGCCGCGTAAGGGACAGCTTGGATATTCCTGTAACCTTCAGTGGAAGAGTAGTTTCCAGAAGTGGTTCCCCATCCTCTTTTGTCTTTGATTCCTTCTTTAATAGGAGCTTTGCTTTGGAGGAGGCGAATAAGGCTTTCAGCTTCTACTTCTAGCTCCGGAGGGGGATTGCCTAGATCCCAACCAATCCAAATGTTACCTTCCCAAGATGACAGATCCCACAGAGAGTTGACTCCTCTATTTTCCAGCCAGTGTTTGAGATTTGCCACTTCCAAGCAAGCCCCTATTGGATTTTCCCCCAGGATTGAGTCATCCCAAACTCTAATAGTTTTCCCATCACCAGGAATCCAGTAAAGGTTCTTTTTGAAAGATTCTAGCGCTTTAATACATAATTTATAGATCGGAGAACCATTTCTGATTGGGGAGGGCATATCCAGACATCTCTTCCTTGTCCCTGGAAAGTATTTTTTCTGGAGGACTTTCTTGCTCTAGCTATCTTTCCCAGAAACAATTTGCCAGAGCAATTTAGCTCCTAGGGCCAGATTTTGGATGGAAAGATTCCTCACCTGGAGTCCTCCTTCAGAACGGGGTTTTTGGATCTTATCCCAGCTAACAAGATAGAGCTTCCTTTCATTCCCCTTGCCCCCTTCCCATATAAAATTTATGAGCAGACCTTCCATTTTCCGAATTACCATACCAGGGGCGAGCATAATGGATGAATGGTAAATATGCATGCTATTTAACACAGCTTTTATGAGAACTGTCTTACCTGCTAGATTGAGCCAATTGGCATTCCAATTTTGGATTTTGATTTTAATTTTATCTAGAATAGAATTCCAATTTGCTGACTTGATTTTATTTTTGCAGATAGGAATGCCAAGGTAAATGAAGCTCTCCCAGTCCGTTGTCCCTTCCATCCTGAGCTTTCTGGTTATTTCACGAATCTCTCTTGCTGAACAGTTCCAGCTGAAGATTTTGCTTTTTTGGAGATTGATTTTGCTTCCGGACACCTCCTTGTAAATTTCCAGTTCTTGCTTAAAGTGCTCGACAAAATGGGAGCTTGCTCCTCCTAATAGCAAGGTGTCATCTGCAAATTGGGCATGGTTAATGTTCCGAACATCATTCACTATCCGAAGGCCTGGCAGCGTATGGATTTCTTGGCACAGATTGAGCTGAAAGCTGAGGACCGAAGCTTGAATAGCATAGAGGAGGGGGGACAACGGGCAACCCTGTATTAGACCTCTAGTGGCTTTGAAAAAGTCCGTGGGTCTGCCATCGACTAGAGGGGCTATCCAAGGGGCATCCACGCAGCCTTTGATCCAGTTTATAATGGTTGAAGAGAATCCAAACTTTGCCATTACTGCAAACAGAAAATCATGCCTCACACGGTCAAATGCATTAGCTAAATCAAGTTTAATGACCATACCTTTCTCTTTACGCTGAAAGCTGGAGTGGATTGCTTCCTGAACGAGGATGATGTTGTCAAGGATTTTCCTTCCCTTGATGAAACCTCCCTGATTCTCCGGGATAATTCTGGGCATAATTCTTTTTATCCTAGTGGCAATAATCTTGGTGATGATCTTATACCCAGTGTTGCATAAGGAGATCGGTCTGAACCGGTTGAAGGAGTTGGCTCCTTTTTCTTTCGGAATCAGAGCTAGGAAGGAGGAGTTGGTGCTTCCCCCCAACCTGTTGACCAACTGAGAATGCCGAATCATTTTTAAGAGGTCTATCTTGATTATTGACCAACAGCTGGAGAAGAATCTAGTTGTGAAACTGTCAGGACCTGGAGTACTATCAGGTTTCATAATCGAGATTATACCTTTAAGTTCGTTCATAGTGACTGGCGCAGTAAGAAGATTGTTCTCCTCAGGCTTGATAAGATTCGGGATGAGGTCAAACGGGTAGGACGAGACGTCAATCGGATCCTCTATGGGGGCAGTGAACAAATCCTTGAAAGTTGCATGGGAAGCCTGCTTTATGCCCTCAAAGTCTTTGATCAGATCACCATGGAAGTTAATTTCAGTGACTGCATTGTAATTCTTACGAGCCTCAGCCTGTTTATGAAAGTAATTTGTATTTTTGTCCCCACTTAAGAGCCAAAGGTTCCGGGATTTTTGCCTCCAATATTCTTCTTCCATCCTACAAGCCGAGAAGAAATCTTTTTGAAGCTCCTCTTCCCTTCGAAGTATGCTTTCGGTAACAGTTGAGGCGTCCATGAGATTCTGATGAAACTCCAGATCGGCTTGAGCCATTTGCCTTCTTGATATAGGCGTGATAAGGCATCTAGCCCAATTTTTCAGGTCCTTCTTAAGCCGATTTAATTTGGTTTCCCATATGAAGGAAGGCGAACCTTTGATTGGAGTGGTCCAGGAGTCAGCAACGACTTGCATGAAATATTCACGCTAGATCCAGAGAGAACTGAATCTAAAGGGGATCAGACCGAGCTTCTAGTCAAGAGAGAGATCAAGAAGAATGGGCTTGTGATCAGATGTACAGTGAGGAAGGATTTTGGAGGTGGCTAAAATCCCCAAGGAGGGAAAGGAGGAATGAACGAGGAACCTGTCAAGCTGGGCTGCTACATGACCAGGACCACTTCTCTTATTCGTTCAGGTGAAAATACCTTTGGTAGGTTTTATGTCGAGGAGATCCCATCCAAGGATGATGTCCTCGACCCATTCCCTCGAAGGGTCCCTTACCAACGAGCCTCCTTTTTTCTCATTTGTTGCAAGGGTGACATTCAAGTTGCCTGCAACTATAATATTATCAAGTCGATGATTGTTGAGATAAGATTCTAACATATTCCAGCAGTCTTTTTTTTCCGAGAGTAACGCAGGAACGTAGAGATTGAAGAGACTTACAGAGTTCCCGGAGGCTTTGTGGATGAGTTTTGTAAAAATCCAATGAAGCTCATGAACATCAGCTTCAATATCATATAGGTTGGAGTCCCAAAATGTTGCTATGCCTCCAGAAGCACCTCTGGAGTTATTTGCAATCCCAGGGACTTTTTTCCAGAACTTTTTCCCAGCTTGGAGGATGGAGGCTTCCTCCATTTTAGTCTTCTGGACTAGCAGAATCTCAGGGTTGTGAATTCGGACCAGGTATTTCATTGCGTCTTCTTTTAGAATAGAACCTAAGCCTCTGCTATTCCAGGAGATGTACCGCATTAATAACTATTCCGAGCGGGGGAGGCCCCTTTTGAGGCCAAAGCTATTCCTTTTTTAGATCTGGTGTTCAATATTCCTTTTAGGGTTTTCTATGAGCCTTCGAGGACTGCTAGATATGACGCCTCTTCTCTCATCTTCTTTTTTGATTTCCTCCCTCTTGGGTTTTTGATAGGAGCTGCCGGCAGACTGCTAGATGAATCCCCCTCATCCGACTCTTCACCTGGATCGGAGTCTAGCAGAGACGGATCTATGCTTGATTCTTTGGTAGGTTTAGAGATATCAGCCACCGAAGAAGCTCTTGGGTCAGAATGGGGTATTTCCCCAGGTTCCAACGGATCTGCACTTTGGGTGCCAGTCACATTGTTGCTGGGTAGAGATCCGGCTTGATTTTTAGCTGGGCCGCTGGTCTTTCGTGGTTCTTCAGCATCATGTATGACAATTGGAACAATTTTGTTGGCTTCCTGATTGATTGGGCACGTTGGCTGGTTCTGCATGTCACCGCATATCTTCTTTTCTTGGTTTTTATTGTTTAGTTTCCCTTTTCTGACTTTTTGCCAGCCTTCTCCTTCTTCATGGACCTGAATTTGAGGGCAGTTTTTCTGGAAATGACCATGCTCATGGCAATGGCGGCATTTGAACGGAAGCTGTTCATAATCCAGTTTTTGGAAGTGGTGCCAGTCTCCGACTATCAGTTTAACTGCCTCCGCCAGTCCTGCTTCAAGATCGACCTCTACGCATATTCTAGCGCGGGAATATTGGCCTTTGTTCTCTGCTTTGTCTATGAATCTCCCGAGAGCATTCCCTACTTTTTCCAATGTTTGTATGTTCCAGCAGTGGACTTGGAGATTTGGGAGCCTCACCCATACGGGTACTTCCTTTGTAACATCTACTTCAGCATTGAAATCCAGAGTCCATTTATTGAGGTACAGCCCTTGGGAACCCATGAAGTACGGGCCACTCCTGAACACCAGATCTCGGTCTTCTTTGGATATGAATTCGAAGATGAAGAATCCTCTTCTAACCAGATAACAGGTAACACTATTCTTGAGGTGCGGTCTCCAATTCCTTTGGATCCAATCGTCTGTGGTTTTGGTAGAGGGTCATAACCCCATGAACTGCCCTACCAATCCACGTTCAGCCAGCGCCAGAGCTATCTTGATGGGCTGTTCAACCAGAAGATCAATCTCAGGAACTGCATCAAGTTTTTTATTGAATTTGGGAATGGAAGGAGCAATCGGTTTTAACCCCAGTGCCAAAATCAGCGTTCTGAAAGCATCTGCAGCAGAAGAGGGAGGAGAGGAAGGGATGAGCCCTCCCCCAGGCGTAGCCATTAGGCGGCCTGAGATCTCCAACAACAGAACACCCTACAGCTAGGGCAGCACGCAGCCTCCAAAGCGATCTCTCCAAATCCTGCGCTCCTCTCTGGGCCGATCCGCTCGTTTCTCTGGTTTCGACCTAAGTGTTTTTCATGAATTCTCTACCTGTTACTGCCCTTAATCCAATGGATATTTGAATCCGTGAACAAAATCATTAATACCATGCTTCAACGAGTGGTTAATAATAAAAAAATCCAGTTGCCATCACATAATGTTCCTTGCCCTATGGGAATACCACATTTCAGTTAAAACTACCACTAGTTTTACTCATTTTCACCTTGTCCATGGAGTATAAGGAGTCCTCCCTATTGAATTCCATATCCCTACCCTCTAGTCAGTCATCGAATCATTACTTGATATCCCAATATTGGAGCAACTATTATTCACCTTGGAACACATCAATGAGAAATGTCTAGACTCATTACAACATAATGAATCCATGAAACAACGCTCGAAAGCACACTATGACTATCATGTATGTCATGATTCCTTCAGTGAGTGTGATTTTGTCCTTGTTTTCAAGGCAAAGAAAGACAAAAACTTGGTCCTAGTAAGTTCATGTCCAGGTGGACTAGACCATACATAGTTAAACAATGCTTACCCAAAGTAACATATGTACTTAATGACCCAGATGGAGTCCTTTTAAGCAACCCTATTAATGTTCTATATTTGAAGAGGTTATTTCAATAAATACATATACCATGTGTTGGGTATCCTTAGTAGATGTCACCTATGTTGCATTCAATAGAACTCTCCCCCATAAGTTGACCAACTTGGGATTCTGCACGGACAAACAAATGATCTTCCATCAACATAAGTTGCACTGATTTCCAACACTGGCAGTCTCCATCAAAACATCAACGGTTTCAACCAAACCATCACACATTAGGTGAGACATTTTTTTCATGGCCATCCCATAGGTATGTTATGTTTCTTGTCAAACTTTTAGCATTGTCCATACTCTCGTTATATTCTATATTACGCTTGGGTATCTGTGTAATGTGTACAGGACTATCGCTAAAAAACAACTCACCACTTGACAATAATGGTGCAGGGATACCAACCAGAGGTATTGTTAACACCAAAAAATTGATCACCTATATCATCTCCCTTAGTGACATCATTCGTATATCCATTGTTCCCTAAAGTTTGGCCTCCACCAACCCAAAAATCTAGCTATATGACCATATTCAAAAAATATTTATTTTTCCACACAAATAATCCCCAAAATACAAAAATAAAATAAAAATAAAAGGGAAAAAGGGGGAAATATTCAAAAACCAAAGGACAACGGGAAAGTTATAAAACCTTGTGCCAAAATCATTATGTGCTCGGAAACCATGAGCAAAGTTACTGCTGGTCAAAATTCCTATAAAAGAAGGGTGGAGGCCACCATTTGAGATAGTTTTTTCTCCCTACCAAAAATATGCCCAATTTTCTCCAGAACTCTAAGTTTCCCTCGTTAGCTTGGACCCCTTTTTATTGTTAAGAGTGGAAACCTGCAAGTCTTGAGGTGGAGAACCATTGACTGTTCGAGAACGGGAACACCATTTACTGCACAAATGCAACGCCCCCCTACTCTTCGTGGTAACTCGAAACCAAATTTAAATCCCATTCGTTCCAATGATATATATATATATATTATTTATTCTTTCATGTATGTTGCGTAAATGTGTGTAAAAGGTTTAATGTACTTGCATTTTTACTATTACTGTTGTAAATGGTAAATGGGATTAGATAGTTCTTGCTCTACGACATACATCTCTCACACCTGCATTTAGGTTATATCCTCATGCATGCTTAGCTTAGTTGTTTCTTATTTGTTTTTACTCCATCTTATTTATGTTTCGTACTGTCTTTTCCTACAAGCATTTCTCTTTACCTCCATCTGCTACTAAAATTTCCACAAGCCTTAGTAGGTGCTTTATTGCACCAATTAATGAGAAATCACTAACTATAGTTTTAGCGATAATCACTCGGTCGATCCCTACAGATCCCCGATTGTTTTTACTTTTTGTTTGATCGTGTTTTGTGGTTGATTGTTTGGTTTGTTAGATCCATTATTTTGGGTGTTTTTTAGTTATGTTAGCCCCTTAGCTAGCTTTTGGCCTGTAAAACCGACCTTATTCACCCCTTAGACCCCCTACTTAGCCCCTGTTTGAGATGTTTTTTTTTCTCCTTTCCTAGTCCTAGAGTGCTCCTTTCATCCTATTAAGAGCACCTCAGAGCACCCCTTTCAGCCTGTCAAGTGCACCCCATAGCACCTTTATCTCCTTGAAAGGTACACCCTAGCCCTGGCTCGCCTATTTTCTTTGCCACGTCTATTTTTTCGAAGTGTGCAGACCAGAATGCTTCTGTTCCTCAGACATAAATAGCTTGAGACTAACATTAAGTGTTATAAACCCTCTGTTTAGACCCCCAATATTTCTAGATTGACTGTTTGATTCTCGATTGTGACAGTTTTTAGTACCCTTTCTTGATTGTTTTCATCATTTTGAGTGGTTGTTATTACATAGTTTGAATTTTTGCTTGAGTCTAGTAGTATATGAGCATTCCATTTATGGGTAGTTGCTACACATAGTATACTTTATTTAGTGTTATTTGTAGTATAGTAGGTTGGTTACCATAGTTTATTTTCACCTTTAGTTGTTTATTTTAGTATTTATTTTCAGCATATATCAATATTGTTCACATCACTTGTGCATGCACTCACTCCCTAAGATCAAAGTGACATTAAAAATTTACCTAATTCAACAGACACTTAACCCCTCTTTGGGACCAAAAACTATCTTGTAGCTCGGTAGGGCACTGGGGGTAGGTTTCCAAATAACCCCCCTTTTCCATTTACATATGAAACATAGTTGTTAACTCTTAGGGAAACGAAATCCCCTAATCTTTTTTGTCACAGTTAAAGCCAAATTGTCCTCTCCCTTGGGAGGGAAGTCATGAGATTGGTTCGGGAAGGATAGGTGGAATTCCACTCTCCACTTAGCTCTGTAGGACACACTACAACAAAACCCTGTGATTAGCGTCTCTTTTTGCTTCCTTTTTTGTGTCTAGACGATATTTCAATGTATTTTTCTTCATTTTTTGGAAAAAATGGCGCAATTTCACGGGTTGGTGCTATTTTAGGCATTTTTTGCGTCCTTTTTCTAAATATGGTGCAAATTATAGCATAATTTGCGTCAGGTTTTGCACCTTTTTATGTGCCATATTTTGCATCAGGTTGTGTGCCAGGTTTTGCGCCCATTTTTACACCCAGTTTGTACATCTACTCTTGTTGCACCCCCTTTTACATCCATGTTTGCCTCCACTTTTACACCCATGTTTTCATCCACATTTGCATCCTTTTTTACATCATCTTTTGCATCCACTTCTGCTTCTTTTTTTGCATCCCCTTTTGCATCCCCTCGTGCACCAAGTTTTGCATAAAAGTTTACATCATGTTTTGAGTCTAGTTTTGCATCTTGTTTTGTTTCACCCACTTTTGCATCCACTTTTTTGTCCACTTTTGCACCCACATTTTCATCCCTTTTTGCATCCCATTTTGCATCCATTTTTACGTCTTTCTTTGCATCTACTGTTGCATCCACTTTTGTTACATCCCAATTCACACCCATTTTTGTCCCTACTTTTCCACCCGCTTTTGCTTCAACTTTTGCATCCATGTTTGCATCTTTTTTGCATCCAAATTTACATTAGTTATTGCATCCCTTTATGCATCCACTTTTGCATAGGGTTTTGAATTGGGTGTTACATCTAATTTTACATCTACTTTTGCATCTACTTTTGTTGTATCCACTTTCGCATCCAATTTTACATCCATGGTTGCATCACTTTTTTCATCATGTTTTGCTTCTACGATTGCATCATTTTTTGCATCCACTTTTACATCCACTATTGGTGCACCCCATTCTGCACCTACTTTTGTTGCATCCTTTTTGCATCCATGTTTTTATCCAGTTTTGCATCCAGTTTTGCACCGAGATGTTGAAGATGACAATGAGGATAATGATAATGATATTGAGGATGGCCATGATGATTATGATAATGTTGTTGATAATGAGGATGGCTATGTTATTGAGGATTCCTATGTTGATGATAACACCTTAGCTGCAGACTGAACAATATGGTCATTGATGGAGCTTTTTAAAAATCCTCTGGTATCTCTAGACAAGCCATACTTATCCTTCATAGTGTCGTGGTATTTTTTGAAAAACAACGTTAGGTCCATGCCTGCAAGTGGTAATCCTTTTCCATTAATCACATATTTTTGGTTGATATATTTGTTATGCCAAAGGTAATTACAAATAGTTGATGACAATGTCGATAATCATGATGATGACGACAATGACGACATCATGAATGATGACAATGATGAGAACGACAATGATTATGATGATGACAATAAATATGACAATGATGATACCAATGACCTTGGAGAATCTTCCTAGTTCATAAAATATCATCATTGTCATCATCATAATCATAATCTATTTCATTGCCATTTAGGTCATCATTGTCTTCATCCTAGATCATCATCAACAATGACATGAATGACGACGACAATGATGACTATGCCATTAATGATGGGACGATGATGATAATGATGATGTCTATGATGATGACAACAATGACATCGATGATGGCAATGATATTGATGATGGTGATGACAATGATGCGATTATATGAAGGTGATGACAATAATGCTTACGATGATGATGATAGTAATGATGGAAATGATCACTATGGTGATAATGATGATGAAAATTACCTTGACCTATCAATATCTATTTTGAAATGGGAACCAATAACTTTCTAGTTAGTGCTCTCTACATGTGATGTTCTTTTCCTTAGCGAGAAACATGAGAGTCTCAAGAGGGTGCTCTCTTCTATCAAATGATATTATTGGACCTCAACATTTAGAATATCTTGGAGGCTGGTTGTGGCAATGGTATCTCTATGCTTCTGATTTTATGGTTGGTTTTTTCGTTTCCTATCTTTATTTTGACTTTTTCTTTATCCCATTTTTACAACACTTGAAAATAATGCAGAATAGATGTTCCAAGAATGTGTGCACACATCCTCCAACAACTTATTCAGGTTTCATATTTTAAACTAAAGGGAAACATTCTATCATCAATACTAAATATATTTATTTTACATCCCTTTTCCATGCCACAACTAATTGTAAATTTAGGAAAGATCTCATTTTTACAACCAATTTCTTAGTTTTGTCAATACTTTGAAGTCAGACACCCCCCCACCCCCTTGTAAATGGCTCTTTGTTAAGGCATTTTTTGTTGAGATCAAGGATAGATTTGGTTTGTGAAACTATTTGTAAGACGTGGGACTATGTGTAATAACAGTAGGAACACTCTGTTGGAAACTCCAAGAGATAGAATTGAATATAAAGAGGATCCCCATGTAGAGTTTGGGGACAGATTGAGAATGCTTTTTGAGGAAGGGAATGGAATTGAAGTAGTTGGGATATTGAATGTCATGGATCAACATAGGATTCAAGCGAATATTGGGAATTATGCATGTGTACTCAAAGCTTTGTTTGAACGTAGAAAGGTCTATTTTCACATGATGACCGATTATGTCATGGATTCAAGAGAGACGTGAAATGAGATCTCAAAGGTCTCCTTCCCACTCTAGTATTTATAAACCATGAATATGTTATCAATATCTTAGTTATTTATTCCTATGGGAAATAAGGATTACTTATAATTTGAAGTATTTTTCGTTGGGATTGCAAGCCATAAAGATAATCCCTACATATAATTTTTATTATTATGAATCTCACTAATATAATCTACAACATGCCATCAATGATGATTGATATAATGTCATGCTTTTTGAAATTTTGAGGGATTTTTGTTATCATGATATCTCTATTTGTTCTATATGGAATGAACAAGGGAATGACCATGGACAACAATTTGTGTTTGAGAGAAAAATATTATACCTACAAATTAGATTGAAAATATCCACCCTTTCAATATCCTCTATCCACCCTTCGTGCTTGCACAAGCAATTAGTTTTGGCTCAACACCATAATGGAGTTAAGTAATCATCTTAAAATAGGAATTGGTGGATTCATATAAGAATTATATACACTATTGAAAACAAAATTGAAGTGGCATTACCCAAACAACCCCATTGCAAGGAAACTACAAATAAAATACCAAAACTCTAAGGCATGGAAGGTGCAAGTTTTAAAATGAGATTACATCTACATTTATAACTCTCCAAAAATTACAAGAATAAGTGACCAAGAAGTTTACCTCATCAAATTTAGAGTGATTTACCCTAAATTAAGGTGGCTTTTCGAGTACAAAGTTAAAGTGATTTACTCATTTGAGTGCAAAGTTAGTGTGCTTTACTCATTTGATTATCTCTAATGCATTTTCATTATGCAATTCCAACCTCGACCTGCCATTTCAACAATGGCTACCCGATTTTTGACCAAAAATATTGCTAGATAATGAATACACATGGTTAAGATTTTCACTAATTCCAAATCGTGTTTAGACTATTCCATAAAAATTATGATGATTTAAAAAATGAAATTGAAGCTTGGTATTCAATGTTAAAAAGCAACCGGATCCTCGCAGAAGCAATCTGCCCCCACATGATTGACCCACTCCATAAAAGTTACGCTGATTTAAAAAATGAATTTGAAGCTTGGTATTCAATGTTAAAAAACAACCCGATCATCGTGGAAGCAATCTGCCCCACAAGATTGACCCACTCCTGCCAACAGAAAATGAGTAGGCTACCAAACAAAAGAAAGGATCACTTAAATTTAATCTTCTTCTCAGCGATACTCTTAACTTTTAAGTATAGATGCTAATTAATAGGCATAGATTTAGGCTCTAAGGAACAGAACTACAACTGCTCATAACATTTCTTCTCCATTCAGTCGCCTGGGATGAAGCAGTGGCTGCAATGAAGCTTTATGGGCCTCTGGCCTCCACCGCCACATCCAGGGCTCTGGCAAGCCTACTGGTGAAACAAGTAGAATACCAACTCATCCCTGTTGATCTCAAGAACGGTGAACACAAAAAGCCCCAGTTTCTGGAAATGCATGTAACTACTTTTCTCTTTTTCTGATTGAAATTGTCTAGGTAACTACTCTTCCCTTTTCCTGATTGAGGTCGTACAATGGAGAAGGATTTAATATATTATATCTGTATTCTTAATTTAAAGGTTTGGATACATCTGGAAGGAGGAAGTTGTTGAAAGTTTTAGTACTTTTGAGGGTTTAGTCTGCAGAGGTATTTGATCACAGTGTTAATGCATCTTTCTTTGTTGGGGTTTAGTATGCACAGGGATTTGATTACAGTGTTAATACATCTTTGCTAGGGTTTAGTATGCAGAGGGATTTTTTCACAGTGCTAATACATCTTTTCTCAAAATTGTGAAAGTTTTTGAAATGGATTATGTGTTAATCTTTATAATTTGATGAAATGGTTTCTCGTTTATGTAGCCCTTCGGGCAGGTACCTGTGCTACAAAACGGTGCCTTACCCTTTTTGGTTCGTATCCATACATATTCCAAAATTACTAACTGAAACTGTATGTAGAAAGTTGTGGCGATTTATGAGAAATTCTTCATTGTTTGTTGAATAGTTAATCCAGAATCGAGGCCATTGTCCAGTACATTGCAGAGAAGTACGCGACACAGGGAACCGTTGGACTGTTAGGCAAGAGTTTGGCAGAGAGAGCTGTGATTGAGCAGTGGTTGGAGGTGGAAAGCCAAACTTATAATCCCCCTAGTTCGGTTCTGGTATTTCAATTGGCATTCCCTCCGTTGTGGGGCATTCCTCGGAACCAGACGGGCCGAGATTCAGAAGAATGAGGAGAAGCTATCCAAATCATTGGATGTGTACAAGAAGAGATTGTTTGAGAGTAAGTATTTGGGTGGGGATGAATTCAGCATTGCAGATCTATCGCACATTCCGAATACTAAGTACCTTGTGAAGGCTGTGGGCAAGTCGGAGCTCATCACTTCTCGAAAGTATGGGAATGCGTGGTGGGAGGAAATTTCTTCTCTAGAATCATGGAAGAAAATAAGGGGTTGAATAAAGGCAACAAGAAGTGAATGGGATAAGCTTCTTCCATTTCTGTGGTAAATCACACTAACTTTGCACTCAAATGAGTAAATTATTAGAGGTAATTTACTTTAAATTTGTAAATGTTTATGGCAAGGGGGCATCCAATACCAAGAAGTTCCATCCAATTAAATGGAATGTAGTTAGGGATCTGTTACCCCCTTATTTTGCATGGGGTGTCCACCTAGGTTTTCATGAGGGTTTCTGGGCTGATTTCTGAGTTTTCTGGGCAGGTCTAAAGCATGATTTGACCTTATCAGTTGTATAATGAACTCTGGGCTGATTCCTAGGATTTCTGGGCATGAGCAAGGACAAAAGCAACAACCTGTGCTTCAATGGAGTTAGATCTGGGCACGTTGCAGCAGTTCTAGACACAATTTTGTCATCAACCAAACTGGGTGTGTTTTGAAGCAACAGCTTTAAAACCTCAATCCTGGGTATTATTTGTATTGCCTTAACCCTCATGACAGCAGCAAGAGAGCCTTGAATTCAAGTCTGGGCTTATTCTAAACAGTTCTAGGCCTGCATGTATGTGGAATCAACAGCAAAACCAAGTTTTGATGTGTTCTGGGCAATTTTGAAGCATAAATAGTGGTAAAAAACATCATTTTTAAGATCTGCGCTGTTTTAGGCTAATCCTGGGTGGTTTGTGGCTTACACCATCACTTAAAACATGTCTGTATTGAAGTCTGAGCATGTAAACAATGGTGAAGAGGTCTTGAATTCAAATATGGGCGGTCTTTTGAGGGAAATCATTAGTGTAAACCCTTGATTTAGCAATTTTAGTCGTTTTGGGCATAAAAACGGCCCCAATCTCATATTCTGGGTAGGGTTTAAGGAAAATTCTTCAAACAACCTTAAACCTACCATCTATAGTTTATTTGTATCATGTTTTAAGACTTCCAAATACTATAGACATATCTCAAGAAAACCTCAGTCAATGAACTAAGTTCAATACTCTACCATTTAGAGATAAATACAACAATCATCGAGGAAGATTGAGTGAAAGACATAGTCCATGCCTCAAAAAGTAAGACCATGGTTAAGGACAGTGTTGTTCTAGGGATCTTAACTACTGATGAAAATTAGAAGGATTGGGTCTGTAACAAGTTTTTCTTGTATTTGATTATAATGAATCTAACTATATGATTTCAGTAAAAGGAGTCTTGATTTTAACATGCACCTTTCAGGGACACCCCCCGAAGATTAGAAAAGCATCAGTCCAAACTGAAAGGCATCTATTGGTGATAGGGTTAGGTGGTCTATAATTTTTAGGTTGGTCTATTGTTGCATATTTGTGTGATAACATGAAGAAATCTAGCTTTATCATTCGGTTTGAACCTACCTGTCACCATAGTTAATGACCATGAAGTAAAAGCTTAGGGCTCTGGGGTGGAAGCCTATGTCACAGGGTTGGGCGAATTTTATCCTTGGAGTTCGAAATTCGCCGAACTTTTAAAAAAAATCGAAATTCGTTTAGGTTCGGCGAATTCCAACGCCGAACCTCAAGGCGAACCGTATCGAATCGAATCGAATCGAACCTCAACGAACTCGAACTTCAAGCGAATTTCAGGCGAATTTCAAAAACGAATTTCAAGAACACGTGCCACTGTCCCGTCCTTTTCATCTGCTCCGGAGTCCACACTGCTCATTATTCCACA